>JH155348.1:270134-281579 GCA_000226015.1 Mnemiopsis leidyi | reverse complement strand
AGAGAGAAGAGAACAATCAAAAACTAGGTGTGCGAGGTGAAAAGACGAATTGAATCAGAGACCAGAAAAGTACCACTACATCAAGAACAAGCGGGTATTGAGCGTTGATAGGACCTTATCGGCTTCAGATAACAATAGAGGATCTGAGTAGAGACTTATTCTAATTCGAGATATGAGCTGAGTATGTTCTAGAATAAACATTAATCGTGCAATGTGTATTGTGTATTTTGTGTGACTGTTACGTCTTGCGACTTTGGATAAAGATGTATATATGTTTTGAAGAAGTTTTTTTCGTAAAATGGCCAACTGCAATCCATATTATTGGATTGACCCGTTTTGATGCCATACAAAACTGGTATGTTTTCGGACGATTTTCGGGGATTTTATATTGATATAATATGCTTAAATAATTCTGTAATTATATATGTACTGTTTTAAGGCCCTTAGATGCCAGCCCTTGCCAGGGCTACACTACTACTACTACAGATACCGAACAATTAATGCGATCCATATTGGACCGATCCGAGAATGTTTTGAAAAAGTCACCTTTTTTACGTGAGACTGAGTCTCAAATTCGCAGTTTACCGAGGCCAGTTTTAACTTTTACAGATCTGGTACGTGGTTTTGGCTTAAAAGAGTGCCCTTTCGGTCAGTTTTGCCACTTTTTCGATATTTTCTGGATTTGGTTCCAGCTCAAGAGTCAGTTTGTGTGTAAATTTTGAATATAACTTCGGAACAAGAAAAGATTAACCCCACTTCCAGACGGCCAATCGTCTCTAAACTTCATAGGATTACTACTGGCATCAATATCTAACAAATGCGACCCATGTTGACCTGGTCCGAGCATGTTTTGAAAACGTCACTTTTTGGCACATGCGTAACATAACAAGTGTGACATTTGGCCGATTCGTCCAAAACACGCTGTAGACGGAGGTCCTGACTAGTTTTACCGATCTGGTATTATTGCAAGTGGTTTTTTGGCTGGAAAAGTATTTTCGGATAATTGGTGCCAATTTTCTGTACAATCTTTAGATACTGTTGTCACTTTAAGACCATACCAAGTAAGTGACGTCACAAGTGTGACATCTGGCCGATTCGTCCCTAACTCGCTTTAGACCAAGGTTTTGAACAGTTCTACCGATCTGGTTTTATTGCAACTGGTTTTGTGTCATAAAGTGTAATTTTTAATACTGTTCATTGCCACTTTCTGTATAATCTTTGGATTAACCAAATTTCCAGACGACCAATCATCCCCCATCTTTATTATCAGTAGGCCATCACTGCATATAAAAGTAGAACTACCAAGCCGGTACGGACTTGTTGAAGAGGCGTGATCAGAGCACGTGGGCGCCATGCCGCGCACAGTTATCAGGGCAGCTGCTCCTTCTAAGAGGCTCGAACATTTAAAGGTTGTGAGTCGTGAGATAGTGGCCGCTGTAAAAACTTCATAAGAGAGGTGTTCGAATTCTAACTGATAAATTCATTTCATATTGATATACACTTATCGCACATTCCGATGTTGTAAGATAGTGGAAGTGATTAGGTACTGATTAATGATTATGCTCGACATTAAAATAACTGCGAATTTCAATTGATACCATGAACTCAGAGAAAGAAAGACGGAGAAGAGAGAGGGAGAGAGAGTGTGTGCGTGTGTGTGTGTGTGTGTGTGGTGGTTGTGTGTGTGTGTGTGTGTGTGTGTGTGTGTGTGTGTGTGTGTGTGTGTGTGTGTGTGTGTCGTGTGTGTGTGTGTGTGTGTGTGTGTGTGTGTGTGTGTGTGTGTGTGTGTGTGTGTGTGTGTGTGTGTGTGTGTGTGTGTGTGTGTGTGTGTGTGTGTGTGTGTGTGTGTGTGTGTGTGTTGAGATACACACTACATAAAGTTGGGGGCCAGGTTTGGTCAAAGATTACGGACATCAGTACCGAAGCACTAACCCAATAAATACATAAATTATCGACCGATTAACTGATGGGATTAGTAATCTTATTTACAACCCATGTGATAGAAGTGAAGTATGTAGTATGCAGCTGTAACTCGATAAGCGTAGCGATGCGAGAGTTAGCTTACACAGTGACAATGAAATGCCTGAACATTTGTACGGCACTGGAAATGTCTCACTTACACTTGGCTAGTCGCTAAAAACAGTTTATATCACAGACTTCGCTGTAAAGAATAGAGAAATCATAGTTGACTAAAGTAGGGTATAACGAAGTGCTGTGATGCTGCATATTTTTCCGCATTTTTGAAGTTGTACTTATCTAAGCTAATAGATGTTATTGTTGGAATATAATAGTTCATTGTTGTGAAGAAAGAACGTTCTCAATCGAAACATCCATACATTTTCATGTTTCACTTCTATGTGATGCAATTCGATATGGCGAACATTGGATTATCTAATTTTATCTTATGTACCGCCGCTAATGTATAAAAAGAAACATGCACGCAGCACGTAAAGAGAGAAAGACAACGTCTATTAATACGCCTTATTCACGTGGCTAATATGCGTAAGTGACAGTACGTAGGATAAGTGATTAAATTGTTACAATGTATCATGTTTGATAGTTTGCCAAGAGGGGAAAAGTACAATTGCTGTGGCTACAGCCTACATGGACTGTGTACAATTAAACGGATAAACGTTCACCAAGGATATTTATCATATTCAAAAAGACGTTAAATTACTTGTAATAGCTGCTATAGGCTTGAAAGATCCAGACATTTTAGTGTTTTAAAAATTTAACAATTAAAAATCTGTATGCTTGGTGTATAAGAATGATAAATGTACTAGCTTAGAGGGGTGGGGTAAGACACCAAAATATTTTGACCATTTTGCCTAGGTCGGGATGACATGGTCAAAATTTCCGAGCGACCATGTGCATGGTCATCTACCTTGTTTAGCGGCATTTCGTCCTGCCATGCAATCCAGCGATTGCAGGTTCGAATATTCTCGAAGAAAGTCTCACTTGTAAAGTCTCGGTAAATGTGCCGAGATAACCACGGTTGTTTTATAATCAGATTCTTATGCACTACTAACGTATCGAGGACGTATATTCAGTGGCTGGCTTAATGTCAGGACCATGTTCAAATGGTCAAAAATTAAGATCATGGTCCTTGACCATTGTCAAGATGGCAACAGGACAGAGTATCAAAAAATTATGATCAACACTACAAAATTTTCATTTCGGGCTGTCCATGGCCATGGTCAAATTTTTTGACCACTGACCATAGGAAAATTTCAGGGTGTCCGTGGTCACTGGTCACGGTCAAATTTTTTGACCATCGACCATGGCAAAAATCCAATTTTACATGGTCACGGTCAAGTTTTTTGACCGTTGAACATTAGGTAAATTACAGGTTTGTCATGACATGGTCAGTGCCTTGAATGCCCCCCTCCTCTAGCTTATTAGGAACTGCATAATCGGAGCTGGGCAGATTTTGGCACAAAGTATCTAAATACTGTAATGGAAAGAAAAACTCCAGGTTAAACTCAAAGATTTTGTCTGTAATATATTCAAGAGTAAATTTATTACAATTCTTGAAAATTTAAGTACACGTATAGACATTCGACACACGAAAAAGGGGACAGTTTCACATAATATCGTAATTTTATCATTGCACTTCATAAATTAAGATATCTAAAGTTGGAGCAACCAACGATTATATAACTTGCGGTCCAACTTCATTCTGCCCCATAACATGCGAGATTTACCTTGAAAATACAAACAAAAATTTCCAAGGATCCATGCCAAAAACATCGTGCTTTAACGACAAAATTAACAGAAACAGCACTGTACCAACTCTTAACTCCGCCCACAAGACATTTTGAAGCCATGAATCGTGCGATTAAGCGTTCGCTTTAGAGCTTTAGCATTGCATAATCAAACATAGAATTATAAATGAAATATATCATTGCACAGATCATTTTAAAATTTGAGAAAAAAAGTTCGCCAGTAAAATATTGTTTTGCAACACAGTAATGTACGACCCTGAATAGAAAGGTTAATGTGCAAACTGCTCACATTTTAAGTAAAGATGGAAGTTTTATGTATAGACTATGGATTATGGAAACTTTTTTAACCACAGCTGCGATGTCACCGAGTATGGCAGGTTTCACCTTTTATAGTCAATTTGAGGAAAAATCCTTTTTTTGTTAAAGATTTATAACGGCAGTGTACAACTAAAAAGCCAATAGGTAAAATTTGACCAAGAATCTATAGTTCTATTTTAAGTCGGGATATTGAACCTAGGGTATTAACTTTCGATGTCAATCAAGGTCGCCATAAATCGTTCAAAAAGATACAACAGTGACGACACAAAAATCTATAATACTGCAAGCCATTTCACCTAAAACTGATTAATTTGAAAGGTTGTCCAACCAAAATGTCATAGACAAATTTAATATCACTGGATGAAATCACCGGATAAGGTCTGCCACGATACTGAAGTTAAATTAACATGCCGTAAAAAGTGACATTAGGTTAACATCACAGAACAACGTCAACAAGCCACCCTAGTGATTAATATATCTGCTATTTTTTCGCATTTTAGGCGCTCTTATTGTACTAGCAATTTGCTGGCGGCAGGAATCAGCTTATTTAACTAAATAGATTGGAAAAAGTTAGGTAAACAACATCGTGCCTAGTGACTGCAAAATTGTGCAGCTGCACACTATCATTATTATAGACGACAAGCTTAATTTCGAGTAAAATACTACATATCATCATTGCAAAAATATGCTATGTAAATTCATATCACGAGGCAAAAGCCAGTCATCAATTACAGGACCACAGTTGATGATTTTTTCTTCAACAAATGAAAAAAAGAGGAAACATGTTACAGTTCGTATGAAAATATAACCGTTCGCGTTGATTGAAAGGGACCTTCGTCATTAAAGAACAGGAATGAGAAGCTGCCCGGGACCACGGTGCTAATCACTAATATCACTACATTTATCAAGAGGAAATCAGATAACAAATTTTGCGATCAACCACCCAATAATAACAAAGATAATGTGGAAAGCCGCGTTGTGGTACGATTGGTCGGCGGGCGCCACTTGTCTTGAGGCAGCTTCTGCAACACGCTTCTTCAAATTTGCATTCTCCTTCATCAACTGTTCTATTTTCTCGTTCGCTTTCTGAACCTCCGCTGAGTTATTCGAAGATCCTGGAACAAAAATTATGTTTGTGGCACAAATAAACAAGTTATATTGCAATTAGCATTGAAGCAAAAAATAAACAACTGGTAGTATGGAAATACTATGTACCATTATTGGAGATAAATGTTTGATCGATAACTGCGGGTTGCGTTGGGTCAGCTTCTTTGACGTTAGAAACAGGAACTGGTGGCACAGGAGTGGGATCCGAAGCTGGCTCGTCTGAGGCAGGCACCTCAAATTGGCAGCGCAGTTTCTTGTCCACTACTACTCCCGGGGCTGCATTCTTCCAGATCTCGTCTAAAGGCAGAGAAGCGTTCACTTCTGATAGTGTCTGGAGGAATAAAGTTTAAGTAATAATTTGAGAAAGAAACGACGTTAATTAAAGTTTTAAATAAGATTGAAGTTGTACATTCATCTAGGTGATGATAAAAATGAGGTATTTCATATACACAAACAAAGAGGATAATGGGGTTGGGTAGAATAAGGTCTGATTAATTTAGGTTGGAGTAAATGGAGTGAGCTTAAATATGTCAAACATTGATCGAGTACATAATAATGTACGGTCTATTAAAACAAATAGACCTTGTTCGCTATTTAGTTAAAATAAATAGACCTTGTCCGATATAATTAAAAACTTAATTACCATTGATTGGACCATGAATTTGTGATTGTTTCTTTCATTTGGATCATATTGGAAAGGCTGCAGCATAATAGACACCTCCATAGTCTGTCCAGCGTCGATCATGCCACTATTTGGTCGAACACAGTACCTTCTCGGTGCAGTTGTCTTCACTTTAAAACAAACCTGAATTTATCACGTTAGTTTACAATAAATATTAGTTTCTAGCATTATCAATCGCAAATATATTTCATCCGATTATCCCTCACACTGCACTATATCGTTGTTGGATTTTATGATGCCATAAACAATTTTGAGCTTTAATAATTAAGCCAGAATTCGGTTATATTTGATTCTTATGCGAGAGTAATTTTTACGACGGTATTTTGTGGTTATATATTTTTGTAATACCAAGACGAAAAATGAAATTCTCTTTTACTGAAAAAAATTCTCTTCTACTGAATAATAATAATAACTAAACATTTAAAAAGAATAGATTACATTGCTTACCTTCTCCTCAGTAATGTTCTGTAATGTAAGAATTGAGGTCACTACATCATTAAATGGGCCTTTGAAGGTCAAGTGGGCATCTGGGGATATCTTGAGGAGAGCTGCCATCTACAATAAACAGAAAACCTTAGTTTAGCAGGTTTAATTATGCATGATAAAACTAGTTAAAAGAAGGAGTAATTAAAAACATCAACAACTTCAATTATTTTGGAATGTGCATATTATATAAAGATCAAACCAAAAATCAGATTGAGTACCTAAAATTTGATAAAAGCATAAATAACATAAAAAATTGAACAAATAGTATACAATACAATCTTTTCAATTTTTTCTCTTGGTGAATATTGGGGTCGAAGGGTAATGCTTAAGGCAAGCTATTTAAAAAAGTAAAAGATCCAAACTTGGACTGGTCTGAATAAATTAGAAAACACAGAAAATCATTTCATCAATGTAAAAATTTGGCTTTTACAACGGTTTTAGGGACTACCTTAAATTAGAAAGCTAATTTTTTCATCAATAAGTATACTGTCTGTCCAACTTCCATGCCATGAAGATTATTTGCAGCACCCTTTAATCTCATTAACAAACCCCCATAAGAAATATAAGCTGATAATATGGCGTTTGAGTCTCCAAAATCATCACCCTCTATTCTGTATATCCTGCCATACATGACATATTCAAATGTGTCTGCCCTTGTTCCTTCTAAGCTAGCTGTGTAACTGCCATCATCTGGTGCTCCATCTTCTTGCAATGTAGTTGCCAATAACAGTCTGAATTTGTCCCTTAAAACAACAGGGTATATCATAGTATTTACATCAAGAATAAGGTCCATCTTGAAGGATTCACTTTCACAGAAAAGTCGAGAAACACGGTCGAACTGTTTGCCATTGGGATCAACATCCTTAACATCAAAAATATCCTCAAAGAGCACACCTGCCATGCCTAAAAGTTGAAATTTGGAGATAAAAATTGTGTTTTTGTCAGTTTTAAGTTCCACTAGGAAAAGAGCAATAAAATAAACCAGTGATGGTGAAAATCTGTACAAGTGGACTTTAATATTTTAATTTTAAAAAATCTGAGGTTTTCCTAACATTTGCCAACGAAATTTTGACACCCTGACAGATAGGGAGTAACATCCCAGCAGTCATATAATACTTTGTTAGAAATGAATCCCATTGGCCATCTAAAGCTTGGTTCGCTGATGACAGTGCAGCTTGTGGTAAACTGCAAACTATGAGAGAATGGTGGGAAAAGTTATGCCAGTTGGGACCTGCTTTTGGGTGTTATCCAAATGCTTCTAAAACAGTACTGATGGTCAAAGGCTTAGAAAACATGCCATGTGCCAACTCTCTCTTCAGTCAAACTGGGACAAAAATTACCACAGAAGGTGAACGTTATAATGGTGCTGTTATAGGTTCAGACGAGTTCAAAATCAGATACATTTCCAAACTTCAAGGCTGGGTAGAAGATGTAAAGGAGCTTGCTAACATAGCAGAAGAAGAACCACAAATTGCTTATTGAGCTTACACAAAGGGACAAGGGTCTTTGTCACTGCTGGAAATACTTTCAACGCACTGTTCCTCATATCGCTGCCTTATTTCAGCCACTAGAAAACATGATCAGATACTGAATTTGTCACATCAGCTGCCATCACTAGGAATCTAACAGACCTCATACTGCAACAGAAAACTGACCTAAACCAGCTGGACAGGTCAGAGATGGCTAGAGTGAGGACCTCTCTATTGCAAAGAATAAATGAAAATTTCAAAAGGAGTTAGGACGAGCTGAAGTCTAAAGAGACAGACTCTAAGTTCCTTGAGCTTGCCAGAGAGAAAGGGTCATATAGTTGGCTACCAGCACTCCCTCTGAAACGATTGGGTTATGTCCTCAATAAACAAGCATTTAGAGATGCAGAGAGGCTGAGATATAACTGGAAAATCCCCAATGTACCATGTCAGTGTAGCTGTGGAGTTCAAAATGACAATCATCATCTCCTGATTTGTAAAAAAGGTGGTTATGTCCAAATCAGACATGATGCTCTGGTGCAAGTCGAAGCTAATATCATGAAGGAAGCAGGATGTAAAGATGTGGTTACTGAACAGCACTTAATTCAAACAAAGGGTGACCACTTAAGGGCAAGAACAGAAAAAGGAGACCAGTCAAGGATGGACATAGCAGCCACCAGAGTATTTAGTCCTATGGAGAGGACCTTCTTTGATGTACGGGTAACCCATCCGAACGCTACCTCCAACAGGTCAATTCCTCTGAACAAGCTGTATGTCAAACATGAGAATGATAAGAAAGCGGAGTACAAAGACAGAATAATTCAGGTTGAGAAAGGCTTCTTCTGTTCACTCATTTTTAGCACATCAGGTGGTGCAGTTCCATTGTGGTGTAGGTCTCCACAAACGACTGGCAAGCATCATTGCAAACATAAGGAAAGAGAGATATGGAGATGTAATCCGTTTTATAAGAACTAGACTTAGATTTGTATTACTGAAGTGTGTTTTGATGGGACTTAGGGGTATTCTGTATTCGAGGGAAATACTTTCACCAAAATGAAGATCAGCTAGCTGATATCAGTTTTGGCCTGATCCCTCAGATTCCATTCTATGAGGTATGAACAGAATGAACTCAATGTCACAACCACTGTTTTGTAGTTTTCAAAGAATTTTAAGATTTTTAACCTGATTTTTAAACAGACAAAAGAATTATTTTTATTCCAGTTTTATACAAATTTTATTTTCAGGATAAACCCATTTATTTTTCTATATAGGGACAATTATGTTAAATGTAATTTTATTTTACTTTTTCAATATTTTCACTGTAGCTTCCATGGTATTCCATCAGCTGTCTTTGCGGCAGAATTTATTTTTACAACATATCTGCTGCCCAAATTCTATGCTTCTAGCACTACAGAGAGATGTAAATCTAGCGTCCGCCTGAGACCTAATTAAGCGGCCGCAATTCTTGTTATTGCTTTTGATAAGTGGCCTTTGACAGTCTAAGAGAACAAACTGAGTAAACTCTGTAAAAGTTCGCTGTATTCTTGTGAATTTGAGTTTAGGATCATTCCATTGGAACCCGCTAGACTTTTCACACCTCACAAATTTAAAAGACTTATAACTAGGTAACACTACTGTCTGTTTCCATGGTAACAAATTTAGAGTTTTAACACTTTGTACTTTAATACTTTAATGTGACTCTAATAAATGCTGAAGATAAAAGAAACTGATTCATAAATTTGATGTTTGCGTATCATTGCCCAACAGCTGTTTAAAAGATAAAATTTAAGATTAACAGATTTAGTAACCTTCAGAAAATCTAACTAAAACTAAAAACTACCTACCCTCGCCCACCACCGTCTGTTTCAATATCAACAGACTTAGCAACCTTCAGAAAATCTAACTAAAACTTAAAACTACCTACCCTCGCCCACTACCGTCTGTTTCCATGGTAACAGACTTAGTAACCTTAAGTAAATCTAACTAAAACTAAAAACTACCTACCCTCTCCCACTACCGTCTGTTTCCATGGTAACAGACTTAGTAACCTTCAGTAAATCTAACTAAAACTAAAAACTACCTACCCTCGCCCACTACCGTCTGTTTCCATGGTAACAGACTTAGTAACCTTCGGAAAATCTAACTAAAACTAAAAACTACCTACCCTCACCCACTACCGTCTGTTTCCATGGTAACAGACTTAGTAACCTTCAGAAAATCTAACTAAAACTAAAAACTACCTACCCTCGCCCACTACCGTCTGTTTCACTGGAGCAGCCATCCTCTCCAGTCTGACCTCGTCACTCTTGTTCCTGAACTCTACTCTGCAAGCGTAGAATCCAGTGTCCGTGTCCGCTACGTTCGATATCGTCAGCACCGTCTCATCCTTACTGTCTGTCGAGTCTGTCACGTCGACTGGGGGAGATTCTGTCAGGGTTTGTACTGCAGGTCCTGCAGTGCAGGAAGACAAATAAGCATAATATTTCGTAGAAAACACTTTAACATGTATGTATGCATATTATCATTATAGTTTGAAACCATGTTATTTTTTTCAATTGTTTAAGAAACGCTGAAGAACCGTTAAATCGCCGGCTAAGAAACGTTGAACGGCCGCTCAGAACCGGCCAAAAACCGCTTAATATGTAACCGCTGTCGACCCACCTCGGCTGCTATCAGAAGTATCAAACTCCTCTTTGTCAGAGTCGAACAGACCGTCATCCTGCCCCTTGTAAATGTACCACGTGACTGTTGGTGGATTGTAGTTCGGAGGGTTCACGTGACTGCACGTGAGTACGATGTTTTGTTCCTCGGCGATGTTGTTGGAGTAAGTCTTCACTATCACGTCTGAAAAGTGTGTTGGCTTAACAGTTTATCTAACGTTATAGTGCTGAAATAAACCGTTTTATCTGAAGTTGGAGTAAGTCTTCACTATCACGTCTGAAAAGTGTGTTGGCTAAACAGTTTATCTAACGTTATAGTGCTGAAATAAACCGTTTCATCTGAAGATGGAGTAAGTCTTCACTATCACGTCTGAAAAGTGTGAGGGCTTAACATGATGGTGATTAAATACAGAGTGTTATCTCAAGTTATTGTGTTGACATAAACAGTTTTATCTGTTTGTGTCGTGATAAACAGTTTACTGAGTGAAAATTTTCCCAAAACAGTCAGACAAGCGATGGATTCTAGGGAAATTCAAATTATATCTTCAACATTATATCTTCAACATAGGAGGTAGAGTACTTTTGTAATTGACATCATAAGTATCTTTTGAAAATATAGCAAATTAGTCTGGGTGAAAAATAAACAGTTTTTTTCTGAAGATATTGAGTGGTAATAAACATTAAACAGTTTTATTTAGTTAGTGTTATTGTGTTGTGGGGATTTGTAGAAATGTACTCGGATTTGTAGAAACGTACTTAGAATTGTAGGAATTATGTACTTAGAATTGTAGGAATTATGTACTTAGAATTGTAGGAATTATGTACTTAGAATTGTAGGAATGTACTTAGAATTGTAGGAATATTGGAATAATGTACAGAGAATTGTAGGAATTATTTACTTAGAATTGTAGGAATTATGTACTTAGAATTGTAGGAATGTACTTAGAATTGTAGGAATGTACTTAGAATTGTAGGAATTATGTACTTAGAATTGTAGGAAT
>JH155348.1:258091-268193 GCA_000226015.1 Mnemiopsis leidyi | reverse complement strand
ATGTTATATTTACTAATATTATTTCTAACGTCATAAATAGCAGTCTATTTTTTATTGTTTGATTTCACATGTGCTAATGATTATATTTTATATGTAGCAATTAGGCATAAGCAGTATGTTGTGAGTAACAATTACTGTAAGTGTACATCAATCATAAAAACCTTATATACTTTGGGTCCAATCAATCAAAAAATCGTTGGCTCTATAAATAAAAGTTAAGCTATCAAGTTTAAAGGCAAAAATCAAGTTTTTACCTCTGGTTAAAGCATAAAAGTTAATGGTTAAGCTATGTAAAAGTACTTTCATCACAACTCAATATTAGTATTGAATAGATAACAATTCAACCAGCAATTCTTGAGCCTATAGTAGCTAGTCATGCCAAATAAGTCAATTAAAATTACCACTTTTTGATCTGATCTAAGTGCCAAGAAATACAGTGGGAGACTGCAGCAGCCTATGTGTACGGCTCAACTATTCACCGAGAACGGTGTGACCGGCTCAAATATGCATGTGTACGGCTCAAACACGTCAAAACATAGACGGAACGCGCGGAGCCTCAAATCTATGTGTACACCTCATCCACTTTGCCGGTTCTCCATTGGTTAGGTGAATAATCACATTGCTCTAACCAAAGCACTTTTGCGCGCCACTACAGTCTACACTAAAGTGTAAAGGTAGCAGCCGGCGGGCGCCACGTGCGTTGTAGGTTGATAACCTACTGTCGCGGCCATCACGCGCTGTCACGCATTTCCCGAAAAAATTCTAGACGCTCATCGCCCGTTGACACGTGCGCCGTAAGCATCTGCCGGTGGTTAGCTGCTTTGCCATTGACGAGATGATATCCGTCTAACGTCCTAACGTTAGAGGAGAGCAGAAAACTGCGAGCCGCGCGCGGGTCGGGTAACACCTCGACAACTTTGCCACACTTTGTGCGGCCCGATAGGTTGTTAGCCAACAATGCCCTGAGCTGTGGCTCGCTCGTGCTGCGCACGCCCCATTGGGAGCCTTTGTGTTGAATTGCGCGCCTGTCTTTATTTAAAGCTATAAACTCCACAGGAATATACGTGTTTAACAGTACTTTGTCTGACTTTGTCCGACCTTCATTCGAAGCAATAAAATGACAGGAGCGAATAAAATGTCAACGGGCGATGCGCGTCTAGAAATGCGTGACAGCGCGTGATGGCCGCGACAGTAGGTTATCAACCTACAAATAAAATGACATGAGGGTGCGCGCTGCCGTTCAAACAATACTCGATAGGGCGCTCGCAGCGTGAGCTTATTCTAACAAGAGCCATTTTGAGCGTCACGCGCGCGCCGCCAGAGATTGGAGATGGCGTATCAGCTGCGCTTATGTGTTGAGCATATGATGATGAAAATCTATAAAATCCTGGCTACAATGAGCATTTTATTAACAAATAAACTAGAAAGGACCTTTTAATTTATAAACTCTAAATAACAAAAATTAACAACAAGCATTAAAAACGATGGTTATGATTTCAAAACACATGACAAAAGATCAAAGATACTAATTTAAAAAAGCTTGTGGTCCTTTCGATTGGTAACCTTAAGACTTAACATCAAACATATGAAATAAAATAGCTTCATTAATTGACTTTCTCCAGTCTAAAAAGATATCGCAAAGAAACTTGTATGCCAACGGGAGACATTTTATGTATAGGCACAAAGAAGTCAATGATGAAAGACAACAGACTGAAAGCAACCTATCTCATTGTACCCAAAAATGCATAGATTTCATTGAACTGTCTTTAAGCTCTAATAAAACTCTTATTAAACAATGTATAAGTCATTAACGTTTGTTAGTGTATTAAGTGGTGCATAAAAATATAAGTCTGCTACTTAACAATCAAAGTCTTGTCCAACAGATCAATATCTCACAAGTTAAATAGGAGCACAAAGTATAATATTTGAAATCCAAAGTGACAACAGTAATTTTGTCCTATCAGAAATCTACAGTTTTAAAATATTTCAACCATATCCAATTCAAGTTAACAATCTTGAAAGATTAATCTTTAGCCGGAGGTTGAGATCTTCTGTTTCAACTATCTCAATACACAGTTTGATGAAATTTTGGTCCCTAGAGCAAGGGGGTTAAGGATGGCACAGTTCGGATCAAAAGAGTGCTGTTGAGCATAGAGAAGGAAGCATTCGGCAAAGGTGTAGCTATTTTACGATGATGAATCATTGCTTAGCTGATCTTTACCAACTGTTCTGGTTCCTTTATGATAGGGTTGCTCAAGCCACAATCACAATTTTAATCCTGCCATATCCCGAATTTCCCTCGTTGGCTATTTTATCTGCAACTTATGATTTTAAGCTTGTGAATGCTGTTAATGGCCTTGTTTCTGAAGCCAAGGGTTAATTTAGAGGCTTATTCTACAGAATTACATCCGCTAAAGATACCAATTTGAGAGTTTGAACCAACCTATTTAGTCAATTAGACCAAAACTTGCTGATTATATTTCAAGCTTGTGCACCCTGCTAAAGTGTAATTGACAAGCTGTAACAGTTTGGTATCACTGCAAGCTCTGCAAATATTTATCGTAATATTGAATTTAGTCAGGGCTAAACATTTGCACTTATCTTATCGTTTTTTTGTTTCACCCAGCACTCTTCCTTCTTCCAAAGTAAGAGAAAGATTGGCCTTATGCTGTGAATCAGCTGGATGTCCAGGAAGAAGTCAACTCCCCAGCAATACAAGAAGATCTGAACAATGCCTCTTATTACAGATATTTTTTGGTCAATTTGAACTATCCACATATGTTGCTCGCTTGTTCTGCTTAGCAATTGCAAGCACAACAAGTTCTTTTCTACTTTAGACAATCAAAACTAGGTTGTGAGATGTTTATGATATTCTATGGCTACCATCCTCATCCTCACAATTGTCGATGTGGACCAATTTCATTAGCTTCATGTTGCAGCAGTGCAGGGCTGGGGCTGCACGGCAGCTTACCTGACAACGTCAGACAAAATTTCATAAATTTGAGTTGTGTCACCAATTGTGCTTTCTGTGTTGGATAGGCAAATTTTTGTTGTGTAGTGGTGACAAAAGCTGAATATTCGATAGGGCAAGTTATCTATTGCTTGCTGATACGCCAGTTTGTTCAGGGCGACGTGTCGGATTTTTGCTGGTTAGGTATTTAGCAGCTCACAGTTTCTGCACGACATAAAGACCAGTCATATCCGTAAACTTGGTCATGCCAACATGACAATCATATCTTGTCCAATTAAAGAGACAAAATGTGCCTATTTGACTTAAACCTGATGGCGGATGGCTCGAAAATTATTAAGTGATACCTGTCAAATAACTATAAAAGAGAATTTGTGGATTGGATGCTTTGCCACAAGACTGTGCTTTGGCTTTTGGTAACAAAATTGTATTTTACAACATGGCTGGCAGCATGTAATATGATAGAGAGGGACTGAAAAAGCTTTCAAGTCTTTTGCTTAGCTGTCCCCGCACAGTTGCTGTTCTCAGTTCTGATTGTTGCCTTTGCAGTAGTTACCACTTGAACGACTCATTAAGCACCTAAAATTTAAACCTTAAATATAACAAACCTTCTGTGTGCATGGTTCTGCTTGCGTAGTTGAGCTCTGCATATGCAATGCTGCACGCAGCCAACCAAAATGAATTTAGTAGAAACTCCAGTGACTTGCTGCCTATCATATCTATGATACGTTTTAATTTAACAATAAACCTAAATTCAAATCTTTGTGTACTGAATTTTTGTTTACTTGTTTACCTAAACAATAACTAAGTGGTTAAATTCGTTCAAAGCACTTAGAAAAACAACAATTTCAAGAAAAACAACAATTTTATTTAGAGAATTTTATAAATCAAATCATAGATATATCCCATTCTCAAACCTGTACAGTAAGTTCATAAAAAGTGTGGTTTGACCCAGCATTGAGGGAAGACGTGGCCACACACAAGTACATCCTCCAACATGCATATGGTGAAAGGAGGCATGCACACATGGGGCTCAACAGTCAATATCCATAGCCAATGCACACATCCATCGAAACAAATTAACAGATATTATATTTATTCATCATTTTTCTTGCTAATTTCTCAAATATTTTCCTATTTAAACTTTTTATCCTTATAGTTTCTGAGTGAAGCGAGTGATATACAAAACTTTGAGTAAACTCATGCTGATCACAATATACAGTACAAGGAGATGGGTAACGTTAGTAAGCTCCTCTTGCAATGCACAAACCTATTTATAAAAGACTTGTACTCGTCATCAAGTGATACAGAGTATCCTAATCAGTAGTCAATGACTAAACACGGTTATTTGACATAAATGACAAGATGGCGACTGGACTTGGGACCAGTTCACAGTACATTACATTAATGCCCTCTGAATACCATCTGCTAGCTCAAATTATTTGTATAATAGAAGTGTTGAAAGTATTAAAAACTGTTCTCGAAATATTAAAAGGTTAGCAATTAGGAACTATCAAACAATATATTATAGCTAAGTATTGAAACTTTGCCGGTTATTAGCGGGCTGTATTCCAAATTTTTGATATTAAGATAGAATGAGTTTCAAACTTCAACACTGCATAAAGTCAAACACATTTTTGCTCATTGTGGGACATTTGCAGAGACCGACACTACAAAAAGCATCGGTCTCAGCGTGCACCAAGACCACATGAAGTTGAAGTGTTCCATTCAGGATCAATTATTCTCGACCTGAACGAGCGGGCACATGCCCCATCAACCCACCTGGCAAAGACTAAGTGTTGTGGTGCAAAAAATTATGAGCCCCATGTGTCACCGTTGCTGGGAAAAAAGTCTTAATATCTATATACAGTCATCCCCCGATTTACCGGGTCACCAGATTTACCGGGTCCCCCGATTTACCGTGCATTTTTGCTTTCCCCAGAAAAGCCCGGTAAATCGGGGATGACTGTACCAGCAAAGTGAAATGCAACCAAAGACTAGGCTAACAAAGTTATCAGTGGTCTAAATGAGGATATAGCATTTAGTAACACGATACAATGCCACAAGAACAATTTAAAATCAATTTTAGTGAAGAAAGCAGCATTTTTTAACAGTTCAAGCCTAAGTGGCTGTAAATCAGCGAGATATTATGTCAATTACTGCTTTTATGTGGTTTCACCTTACATAGAATACCTAAACACATTACTAATGAACACATAATTTCACTAAAAGCTAACCTAATTCTGCATCTACAAGATAGAATGAATGTAGAAGTTTTGGTGATTGCACTCATTGGAGTAGTTCTCTCAGCTGATACTTGTACTTACATCAACCAAAACAAGAATCTTGTGAGAGTGTCAGAACCGTCCGCCGACTCAAATAATGGCAATACACAAGAACATGTTCTACAGAAGGGAGAATCGTTATCTATAAGGTTAGTTAAAATGAATTTGTTTCTGTACACTAGGGCTCCTTATTTTTTAGTTTTTGATTACAGTTATTGTGCTATTCCCATTCCTTGCATCATTTGACCAATTTCACTCGATTTAATAATAATCTTTGCAGCTGTATTGATGATATCAACACAGCATTCGCTTACGGAGCAAAAACAAGTTTTACATGTGTTTCACCCTCCTCTGATAAGGAAAACTTACCTCTATGTGTTTGTGAGTATGACTTTCTTTCTACAACTTGATATTTGTATAAGATGCTTTGTTTAGTTGACATCAGCCTGGATAATGTAGATGAAATGACAGTAATTGTATGAAAATTGGTTAACTATGGTGCCTAAATGTGCACTCTTTAGTGGTCTACACTTCCGTCTACATAACGTGTACTTCTGATAGTTTGCCATATGACATCAATAAGACCCTCGATAGGTATTAGGACACTCTAAATGCCTTATTCATCAAAGGTGCTTAATATGCAGAACTTAGATTTTAATTTTTGAAAATCAACTGCTTTTATCAACTGCTGCA
This sequence comes from Mnemiopsis leidyi, assembly GCA_000226015.1. Lineage (NCBI taxonomy): Eukaryota > Metazoa > Ctenophora > Tentaculata > Lobata > Bolinopsidae > Mnemiopsis > Mnemiopsis leidyi. The sequence goes on along the minus strand of JH155348.1, from coordinate 262,247 downwards.
AAATAGTTTAAGTTTCGCTGCAGAAAATCTTTTCCTTCATACACACGCTGTTGCTACACTACATTGTTAATTTCTTCACAAATTCGAAGTCTTACCCCAAGGCCTTCCGGAAAATAAATTTTGGACTGAAACATTTCAATTGCAGTGAAATATTCCATTGTTACTTAGTATCCATTGTAGAAAAGTATGACGTAGCCATGTCATTGTATACAGTTGGTACACACACAATACACATAAGGATGTCGATGTGTGGTGCGCGCACATTGGAGGACTCCCAGTCCCACTCTCTTGCTTCTGTCTGAACACCTATTATACCATATATGGTATAATGGCAGAATGCTGAATCCTCCGACTTTCAGGATGATGATGGTGATTGTGAAGGGTTTAGATGATTCTCGCTATTGTTGCCAGGGTCGTCTACCTCAAATGACATCATTGAGGAATCCATGCTCCCTGCTATGTGGGCATCCATGCACGAAACATAAGATATTCAGTAAGAAAGCATCCCGGTTTTGCAAAAAGGTGGAGTTTTTAAGGATACTTATAATGAGTTTCCTGTTGGGGCATGGAATGCAGCACTAAATACCATTATCTGTGGGGCTAACTGTGTCACATGGGTGCATGTAAGATTATCCAATTCCGTAACGTCCCTATTTCCCACCTTTTCCTAGAAAAACTTACATTATCACAAAAATAGATTTATGTATTAACCGTGTTTCACCAGGGCAAATTTTAACCACCACCTAGACTGGTTTGCTATCAGTTCGATGCGTTGCTAAGAAATTTGAGACATGCATCTACAAATTGATGTCATAAGGTTACGAATGGCTTTAAGTCAAGAATCTGAAATGTAAGTCGCAATTTGGGACCATGGGAAGCGGAGTGTGGACGTATTAAATCAGTACACAATAGAATCTATCGCCATGGCAACCCTTATTAGATAGGCCCCTTCGTAAAGTAACTGAACATATTACACCCTTTAAGACATTACATCACATACACTGTTGAGGATCTGAAATCTTCAAGTTACATCACAATTTTCAACCATGATATCTGCATCTGATGTACACAAATTAACGTAAGATATTTCTGAATATTAGATCTTTGCTATATCTCTCCTACTAATATAGCAATATCTATAATGTTATGTTTTCAGTTAGAACATGTAACTACACACATATGTCCTATTTGCTAAGTTTGTAGCGGGTAGGTGTATAGTAAAGACTAGTAATTGTCAGGTTCTCTTGGAGGATTGTTCGTCATGTAAAGGATAATAATTTAATTCCTCACTCCCTTGGGTATTAGCCTATGAAGCATGATATCACGATGTGTGCCATCATGTACACTTAACTATACAATTGATGTTTAACTCCCTTTAAACTCGTACTGTAGTTGTAGAACTATTATCACTTTCCTCAAGGGCACCATATCAAGGATTTTACCGTATTCCCAATTGAAAACTTGATTAAGTTAACAAAGACACAAGAATGAGTAAAACCCATCGATGTTTAAGACAAAATTAAAGTTTTGATATTGTTTTATTCTGTCTGCAACATAATTCCCTTTCCTTTCAGCCAAGTGTTCCAAACTGGTGGATTTAGCCTCGGACCCGAAATGGGACAATAAATCCCAGTTTCTCTTGAGTGATAACCAGGATGTGACTAACAGTAAGATAGCTCAAGGTACACCCGTCACCTTAAAGTGCACTGATGAATCCTACGCTCAGTCATACCAACAGATATCCACTCAAGCTTGTGAACTATGGAATGTGGCCGCTCTTTGCAAGCGTAAGTTTTGGCAAATTGAAAAATGGCCGAATTAGATAGTTTTAACACTCAATAAGAAGACGTGGCCTTCATCTTTATTGCGTCGGGTATCTTACTTTCCATTGGATGTGATTTCTCGATTTGTCCAGGAAGTTCCCAATATCTTCTACCGAAAAACATTTTACCTAATCGCTTTTAATCTTGCTTATTTGTTTGAGCGGCCCACAGTTTTACGAACTAAGTTTAAATCAAAAGTCGCTACTTGCCGTGCACGTCAGATGCCAGCCTTCAATCTTTATTAGCAGTTTTGCATGTTTCAACTTTCAAGGACTGACCATACACTGCTTTCAAACGTTGGAATGTTGACAAATTCTTTGTTTTGGAATGGGGCGTGTCAACAACATAGATAATCTTTTCATGGCGTTTAATTTGTGTACCCAACATACCATCATTAAACGTATTTCCGAATACAGAATGTTTTCTCATCTATTTCCAATTTTTCGAAGAAATTTGGATTAACATAAAATGGAGTAGTGTAGTAAAGTAATATCTGATGTTGTCTGCGACAAAAACAATTAGCTCTCAATTAAAAAGGAAAACTTAGAGTTGCGCCTTAAGCTCGCACCAATTATTGCTCCTTCGGCAATAATGACCTGAAAATTAGAATCATTTAAAAAAGCACGAGCACCTGTGGTATTTACAGGGTATTGTGAATTACTTGGAGGTCTTCGTGTGTTGACGTATGTTATTGCTTGTTATTGGTAATTGTTCCATGCCACTATTTGTCAAGGTTTAACACTTTAAAATACACGTTGAAAACTGTTGACAAATAATTAGACGTGTATTTCTGTCGATAATAAAATGATTTACATTAAAATAGTCGAGAAATGTAACATTATATCAATATTTGGATCTATACAAATCCTTTATCTCAATGCGTAACACTTAAAAAGAAAAAACCCAATTTCTGAAACGAATTATTCCCAGAAATGTGCGATATAAACGGTTACGATCCACTGAACACGATTCTTTCCGGTAATGGAATCAAACCGTCTGAAGCTAAACCCGAATACCTTCGAGTTGGCTTCTCCGTGTCCATTTCCTGCAAAAGCGCAGACTTTGCGCAGCCCTTTAACACGACAGACACACACACGTGCAAAGAGGATCATAAGACTATAAACATCGAAAACTGCTTCAGTAAGTTATTTCCTTGAGAATTTTTCATATCCCAATATACTTTTATGACATACCTATCAGATACCAGAATTTATATGACATTCAAATTTCAATATATTCATTGCTATACAAAAATCAAAGGAAAATGAAAAATCATTTTATAAATTAATAGCGTATCGTAACTATTTATAACAAGTTAATGCGATTTCTTTATCTTAATTGAGAAATATTCAGAAATGTGTAGAGTACCAGATGCTCCAGTTGATACAGAATTTATCGCTACTGACGATCAACTCAGACAAGGCCAGACTTTCACTGTCAAATGCACAGGTACGAATACTTGCATCGTATTTCATTTCTTTTTCAAGTTCAAGCTCACAATTGCTGAAGGCTGATAGCATATGAAACATGAACGAGTTAGAACTTCAAGTCGGTGAGAGTGGCGGTCTTTAAAAGTTGCATGACGTGAATTAAGAGATAGACGAAAATGTTCTTCTGGATCTAATAGCAATTCGACAACTAAAACAAGTGATCTATCACACAGAAGATAATTTCTATCTATCAGTTAAAACTCTACTAGTCAAAACAAAAGATAGTTTTCTAAGTCCTAGCTGAGTAGCTGATATCAGTTAAAACTCTACTAGTCAAAACAAAAGATAGTTTCCAAAGTCCTAGCTGATAACGGTCCCATCCCAACAGGAGATCTCAAGTTTCCGCTAGATCAAAAAAAAACTGAAGTTGAGTGTCAAGATGACGGCACTTTCAAAACTCCCTATCCCCAGTGTCAAGGTAAATAGACAACAAATACCTACTGATTTTACCTACTGTGTTTGAGTAGTTGGTTTTGTTCCTTCAATTGTAGCTTAACAAAAAACACATTTAATCCAGGGTCCATCTAACCTGCATAATCTAGCCAGGAAACCAAACACTGATCTTAACACACACCACGTGCTGTATCACGTGTTTTGCACGTGCAGCATCATGTCACGTGATATGAACACCTGTGCGCTACCATGTATACACTTGTGCCTCTGTTCCAGCTATTACACACCTGGATCACACACACACACACAGACAGACAGACAGACACACACACACACACACACACACACACACACACACTACACACACACACTACACACACACACACACACACACACACACACACACACACACACACACACACACACACTACACACACACAACACACACAC
>JH155348.1:190456-257635 GCA_000226015.1 Mnemiopsis leidyi | reverse complement strand
ACTACACGTACACTACACACTACACTACACACACACACACACTACACACACACACACACACACACACACACACACACACACACACACACACACACACACACACACACACACACACTCCTTGCCAGTGATCTGTTTTATTTCAACTGAAGTGGATTGTTTTTGTTTCATTTAAAGCACGAACTCTATCTGGTAGTTGAAGTTGGACTTTTAACGGCTATCTTAATTATCAACCCAGGAATGAATTTCAGAGGTTACTACAGTTCACAAGTAATAATGATAGAGATATTCTGATCCAGATCTAAAAAGTAATACCTGTTAACTAAAAACGAAAAACAGGACTTAAACTAAAAACGGACATTATGTCTTACAGGACTTAAACTAAAAACAGACATTATGTCTGACAGGACTTAAACTAAAAACAGACATTATGTCTGACAGGACTTAAACTGAAAACAGACATTATGTCTGACAGGATTTAAACTAAAACAGATATTATCTCCGATTTAATAATTTGCTTTTACAGAGACGTGTAAATTCAGTGCAATCGACAGCTCTTCTACAAAGCTAAATAAAGAAGTAGTTGGAGGACTAGCTCAGAAGGAAACAGTGGAAGTTTCCTGTAAGGACGATACTTATCTACTTCCCTATGGATACGAAACGCCCTGGATCATTACATGTGGACCTGATAATCTCAACATTGATGTTCCCGCCTGTCAACGTAATTCTTGTTTGTTTTAGGCAATGTCTTCATTAATTAAATAAATCATCATTTATCGAATTGTAATAGTCGAATAAATGAGTCGAATAAATACTTACTTCACTATTTTATCGAACTGTAACGGTCGAATAATTGAGGCGAATAAATACTTACTTCACTATTTCAGAGACTTGCGAGATTCCAAGCACCCCACCCAACGCAGAACTCTCGAGTATTGCTCCCAACACCCGCTTGAAGCTGCGCCAACCTGTAACCGCCACGTGCAAACAGTACTACAGCTATGAGGAACCCACAGGGACATCCAACACAAGACAGTTCTTGTGCTCTGACGCTGAAGGAGAGGCCAAAGTTCAAATAGATGAGTTTTGTTATGGTGAGTGCCATGTGACGGGCTAGAGCTGTTCTGGTTAATTACGTGACAACTATTAAAGAACAGTCTTAACAGGTAACATGACAATTGTCTGAACATAACCGGTAACAGTGAGTTTATTGTTTAGCCCATGAGGTTCCGCATAGTCTTGATTTTGATAATGCTGGCGTGGGTGTAGAAATGAAACTTTCTCACTTTGTCTCCTGTAGTCTACCTGACAAAGTGTGAAACGTTTTAACGTGCACTTTACCTTTCTCTATTTGTCTCTCTAATCACTCAACTTGTCATCCCTGTTCTTTATCCCTTCTAATCACTTAGCAAGGTGAAGTCACACCCAGGACTTTCTACATGTTAGTGAGCCCGACTGTTTCAGTTAAATGTGTAAAAAATGTTCTGTAGTACATATTATCATAGTGCGAAATGGCGGGGAACAACTAAAGTGGAACTTTGCTACTGTAAGAGGTCGGCAGCGTATTTCATGATATCTGTCGTTGATTTAATCCATAGCCTTTCCTCCTTAACCGATCTAAATTGGAGTGAATTACATGATTTCATCTATTTCTAACGATACCCCAATCAGTGATTCCTGCAAACACGTTTGGGTAAATTAAGAAACAGCCATTTGTCGCACAAGCGACGTAGAATACAGCCTCCCTGATACCAGATAAATTAGTGATGTTTCGATAATTGATACAAGTTTTTTGTATCCTGGAGCAATGAAAAATGGGTCGTTTTCTTCCCATGACACATGGGTCGCCTAAACAGGTGGCCGATGCGGTAAATTTGTTACACGAAGGCACAATCATCACTTTACAGTGAGATGGATAAAACGTGTTGTGGTTGGATTATATTAATCAATTATCAATTACATAATTCAGCTTCAGTAAAATGATTGCTCCGGAAGCGCTCTCTTTGCCGTATATCGTGAGAACCGGTGACTGATAGGCTGCCCACATATGAAACCATGTATGAAGTCCATTTATTGTGTGATAATGCTGTGATAATTAAAGTACGTTGTAACCAACAATTCGTCATAACTTTGGTTACTTCACCGGTTTGGTAAGTGTGGTCACTTACCATTTCTTGGGACTAGGTAAGACACAATTTGTGTTTGGTCATCAAATCTGCGAATTCTGAAACGCGAAGTGAGATTACGGCTCTTTACTTTATCGCCAACATTTAACGACTACTTATTCTTATAGCATTTTGTACTATCATTGAGGAATTAGGTTGAAACATTTATCATTTTATCAAGTTTAGAGTTTTGTAATTAACATGACCCTGTACTGCAGAATAACTGGTGAAGTTTATAATCCCCTAAAAGTTAGTTATCCCAAACAGAAGGTTGCTCCCAGTACTCCATAGCACCCCGAGCATCACATGCCTCCCACTCTCTCTGTATTTAAAACATGTGGGCAGGATTGAATGTCAGAGCGAGAATCTAGATCCTGAAGATAATTGGTGGGGAGAGTTGGGGTGTAGTGTTTCACATGGAACCCAGCTCAGTTATTTTGTGTACCGGCTCATGTCCTGCCCTGATATTCTTATTTCTTATCCATTTGTTGGTTACTTGGGTCGATGTGAGGAAGGAATCACGAACGAGAACTAAATTTCAAACTAAGTGATGAATGATCATGAATAATGGATATTTATTTCAATCCTAGTCAAAAAAGGACAAAAAAGATAAAATAAACCAGGAAGAAATATTGTCAAATTTATGCGATATAACAATTCTAACTGTAAAATGTAAATGTTGTTGGAAGCAAGAACCAGTGTTTTTACACACTATTGCTTGTACAATGTACATCACTGCCATATAAGGCCAACTTGCAACCGGGGTGTCTGTATTCTAACTAGAATTACGATTAGCTTAGTTTATTGACAATGATGTTCATATAATATCAAATAGAGAGATAGAGTAGATGACTAGATCTTTATTGATGAATAAATGTTGTCCTAGTTGATATTTTATTTCTTGCAGTATACGCTGAATTGGCACATGCCAGTACGGGAACGAAAAAGGTTGAACTGGAGGGAAAAATAAACGACGGAAAAGACCACAGTAACGACAACACAACTGTTAACTTCACGATTACAGGTACTGGGCGTACATGCCATAATTGTTCAAATTTAAATCTCCGCCATTAACCTAGATGATGGTGGGTAGCCCAGCTGGTTCTCAGTCATTGAATTCTCCACAAACAGGAGCTAAGACTTTTGCGACGATACAAGCAGAACCAAACGTGAAGAAGGAAGTGACTGTGTCTGAGTATGAACCGTTGAGTGTGGAGGTGAAGACAACTTCAGTTGTGGACGGAACTAACAGGGTGATAAAAGTTACACAGGACAACATTTATCCTGGTAAGTCTTGTTTTGATATTTTTATTTGTTTTCAATTTACTGAGTTATTTCAAGCTGTTATTAATCTTTGTCATTTATCATCATATAAAATGAGTAATGCATAGAAGTATCTAGTATGTGAATAGATAGGGCTGAATTAAAGTCTGAAGAACGAGGGAGCTAATCCTCTCCTTTTGATCAGAGTTAGGAAATGTCCGATCTAATCCTCACCTTCCTCCAGGACCCCCGTCCCCAGCAGCTGCACAAGAAGGATCTACCAGTACCACTGTATCCATCAAACTAGCTCACCCTAGTAACTCAGAGTTAGAAAAGATTGTACTTGATCAGCCAGTCTCGTAAGTCTACCGACATCTACTTTTTTGCGTTCAAAGCGATATATCAAATTCTGTTCAACTCGGATTGTTTAATCGATGAATATGCTTGTCGGACGTCGGTTAGACCTATAGATAAAACACTCTATTTACCAGTTAGAGTAGATTTACAAAAATGAATCAGTCAGTAACAAAATGTAATGGAAAGATTTTAAATAGCAGCAGCGTCTAATTTCCTATCATATTCTAAAAATGAGTGGGATATTGAGTTATTATTTTCCTCCTTAGAATTTATCCAATAGACGCATTTATCAGTGCAATATATTCAGCCTCATTAGAATGCATCCTTTTCATATTCTAGCAATAAATGAGTCGATGCTAACAGCCCTATCGTAATTCGCCAGTGGTGTTACAGAAGATGAATTACTCTTCGCACTCCCACATTGGCCGATTTAAGCCCGCAAAGTGCGGCGTAAGTGGCCGTCTCGATTTGAAAACGTACACAATCTCTAGTCCTCAGAAGTGTATGTCTGACGAAATGCTTAAGAGGAAAAAGCGGTGCGAAATAAACAAAACACAGTTTAGCTTGTCATGTATTAGTTGTGGTGTAGCAACAACAAGATGTGTGAGTTGTGCAGATCACTGCTTAATGCTTGATGGGGAATTGTTACTGCGGCTCTTCATCTGAAGTGATGCAAAATATTGATATAGTGTTACAAGAACGTGTTTCGTGTCAGATAACAGTGTTATCTTGTCTTAATAATTTAATATTAAAACACGCAATCTTATGTGTGTGCTTAGTGCTGAAGTTTTGGTCGAATAATTTACACCACTATTTGGATTATTGAAAGAATAACACATCTAGTAAAATAGACTGTAGAGTGTAGGCTAAAGTATGCTTTATCGATCTAACTCATCTCTGTCCCAGGTACCAAGTGCAGTATATGAACAAGGGAGACAATGTTATTAAAGATATTCCCAAAACTGATAAAGACAAACCGATAGGACTCCCGAATCTGGAACCTGCCTCCACTTATTCAGTAAACACTAGTGTAGTTTTACCTGCTGAGTTTGGGGGACGTGGCGACCCTGAAGTTACTGATGTTTATACGGGTAAGTTGAAACTTGGACTACAGTTGCCTTTACTGGACAGTCTTATGTTTTTACAATTATGGTATATATGCAGATTAGTGATCACTAGTCTTACCTCAATATAGCAATAACCTACCTTGATAGATATGGGTGTTGGCTAAAAATGTCAATGACACTGTTTCAAAAACCGTGAACAAGCCATTTCCATTGAATATGACCTTAAATTTCATGTGGCTTTTTGATCAAAGTACACAATATGTGTCTAACTTTATGACCGTGAAACCAGAAACCTACTACTCACTTACTTAAAGTAGAAATCACACATTCAAAGTTTCGACACCTGGTCCCAAACTAGTGTATATCTGACTTGAAGTGGTTTAATTAACTTTCTTCATATCATTATCTCCTTATTTGGGGATAATCTGCGTGTAAGAAGATGACCTCAGCGACTATCGTTCATTGCTTGTTATATTTGGTGGCACGTGCGCCTCAAGCAGAGAATAAATTTCACGTTTGTGAAAGTGTAAGATGTAAACTTCACAGATTTCACATATCTTTAGCGTGAAATTTAATTTATTGCATTTGACTGCTGTGTTGTTCTAAGCTTTTCTTGATTTTACTGATAACCATTGACGCGCAAGCTGTTTCGGAAATGGCGTCTTGCTTGTGGCAAACAAACCTTAGTTCCTTACGAGCCATACTGCACACGCGATGTTATGATTTGTATTAACTTTTTAGTTGTCAAATCGCACTATGACCATTTGCGCGCCGCGCGTAATGCTTTTATCGAATATTTAAAGTTAGCTAGCTGGCTTAAATAGCTAGCTTAGCTGTAAGCTGGGATTGCTTAGCTTAGTGCTTACTTAAAATGAATTATCACCTAACTTGATAATATTAACGGACCTCGTATTGACGCATTGACCAGATCAAATAACATGAAACCAACAATTAGTGAAATTTCTTGTTGACCAGCTAAGGTAGCTGAAGCTGCATACAAATATGCACTTACATAAGTTGATCGATCAAACATGAATATATTGCTATAGTTTCAAGTTTGTTTTAATCTTGATTGTGAATAAAGAATACGTTTAACTTACGTCACTTAGTACTCACTTTAATGACAAATGTTCACTTGTCAGGTCTTGTTCAATAGTTAAATGTTTTTTACAGTAGTTTAGGAAATATAAACAAAGAATAATACGCACTTGTCTGCTTAAATTTCACAATACGTATTATATGCATCTCGACATATATCAATTATCATTTCAATTTTAAATTGCTCATCAAAAACCATTCTTCTCATCCACAATTCGGAATTCCGAAATGGTAGCTTCAATTACTGTAAATACTGAGGATCTTAATCAATTCGCAAATAAAATAAAATGTTTTGTCGCAAATAAAATGATTTGTCGCAAAACATTAAACTTTGAGTACTTATATTCATATATTTTAATATAAACATTTTTGTTGCCCATCGAAGTGGTGACAAAGAGGGCATTAACCGCACATAAAATTGAAATATCTTAACAATCTAATTCAGCATTCTTACAGCTTGCACGTAACCCACTTAGATTTCATCAAACAATCTACGAGTTCCTCTGCTGCCGACAGCCCTGCTCCTTCCCCCTCATCCGCTTGTTTTTAAACCAGTTACACACCTGCATGTAGGTCAGATCGCACCTCTCGGACAGCTCTTTTTTCTCCAGTGGGGTGGGGTACTTGTTCTGCTGATAAAACTCCTCCAGTTGGTCCCTAGCACTCTGCTTGTAGCAGTAAAGTGTTCTCTCCCCGTCCCAGACAGTAGCAGGGAAGGGGTACTTCTTCCTTAGTCGATATCTGTCCACAGCGTTGGGGGCCTTGCCTCGTCTCGACTTGGCAAACCCGTACACTGCTGACAACCACAGCTCTTGTAGCATATCGTGGTGTGTCGAGGAAAAGCAGTTGGTTGCAATCATTTCCATTACCCTCTTGTGGTCCGCCTGCAGGTGAGCCTCCTGGATCTGGTCAACTAGAGCTGCCTCCCGCTGCTGGTTGTAGTTGAAGTTCTGTTCGGTGAGGGGAGCTGGACCATGGTAGGTGAACTGTGGGATCTGATTCTCCTTCTGATCTGTAAGAGTATTGTGTAATCTGATCTGCTCCTGTGGTACTGTTTTCTCTGACTTAATGGGGTTGTTGCTGTAAACGCAAGAAGATTGTCCCTCCGTCGAATCTACAGGTTCGTCTTTAACACTTCCCCAAACATCAAACTGAGCGTTTTGTCCGAACATGTCATCTCTGAAAGTCCTGTTGTCTGGAGGGTAGAGGGAGGAGTACTCTGCCGTCTTCTCGGGGTTGTTGTACTGCTCACTTTTAGGGAGATCAGTGTAACTTCCGAACTTGTCACCGTGATATGTAGTCTGAGATTTTCCCTCCTGAGTTTGGTAAGAGCTGTGGAGATCTGATCCGGGGTACCTGAGGTGAGGTCTGGGGTAGGGGTTATACCCTCCCCCAGCCTCCAGTGTGGTGTTTCCCAGGAAATAGTTGGAGATATAGACGTTTTGTTCGGCTGGGACGGGGTAGGGAGGTCCGTGGTAGCCGGTGGGGTAGATGGGGTTGTAAATCATGTAATTCTCCATAGGATTAGACTGAAATTGACGATTCCTGAACCGAAATCAAAAACAATGTTGGAGTTGAGGTCGCTGCATCGGCTTATATTGGAGGTAGTCAATGAAACCTGTGGAGATCCGATAGGCTTTTAGAAAGCAGTGAAATGAGAACGGTTGGTATGTTGAGGGTGTCTGATAAGACTTTACTTGATATTGTCACGTGACCTCGAAACCGTCACCCGAAACACGTCATGATTGTAAATCCGACACTTGATCCGGTTTCATGGAAACAAAACGTACAGCTTAATACCAAATTTTTGCAGCTGTTCAGTGGGGAATGAGGCTTAATAATCATTGAAAAAAGAACAGGGAATCTATTAAGAAACACTGGAATATTTTCAAATACACAAAACAGATAGATATGACTGGATGTGTACATCTTTTTAAATTAACAATTAACATTTACTTGTTTCAGGGCCCAGCCGAGTGGACAGCTCAACGGTTACTAGTAAAGTTGTAGAATCTGCTGTGACTGTCGAATGGACGTAAGTTGATCAACCTCGATAATCAGTCACAATATTTTTGCTGGTATTTACACTATTGTTGTTGATTGTCACATTGTTTGCTGGCAATGGAACCATTGTGAAGTTTATTCTTCACAAAATCTACCTTACACTTCTTGTTCAGCACTGTGGACAGCGCTACCAAATACGAAGTTAAACTTTTCAAGAACGGTACCAGCTCGGGAACCAACTGGCCCACCTCGGCTAAAATCGATTATGTGGACTTCAACTCAGATACAACCTACAAACTACAGATATGGGCAATTAGAGAGGTTAAGGAAATAAACGCGGAGTTCCCAGGAGATATGCTGGAGATGCAGCTCTCAGCTCGTGAGTACTAGTTCATATATTTCGTTGAAAATCGTTACGACTGGGCATTTTTATGTTTTGTTCAATCCTCCTTGTTTAGATTAAGCGGTTTCCCTTGGTGATTCTTATTGCGACTTCCTATAAAAGGATAAAAATATTACGACCACACCAGACTTTACCTCCACTACTTTTAGCCCCGCCTGCGCCCAAAAAGGACCAGTTTGAGGTGACGACCCGGGGCGACAGCGCTGTCATCAAGCGAGTTTCTGCAACCTCTGAACCGTCAACTCGAACCAACATGGTTCAGACCGATGGAACTGAGTACATCGTGTTTTACAGCCACAGTGGAAAAACTGATCAGAAACAATTTCCAGGTTTTACATAGCAACTACATTTGTTGGGAGATTTAAAAATTCAGATTTTGCTGCGAATAATGCTTCAAAATATATCATATTTGCAAATTAGGACAGATTCTACAGCTGCTTGTACTAATGATCGTATTCTATAACCCGTCTCCCGGTTTCAGCTGATGTTGAAGAGCTGGAACTTGCCAATCTGACTACTTCCTCAACATACGATATCACAATAGCCCAGGCTGCAAGTGGTGAAGGTTATGGCATGAAGACTTTCCTCAAGTCGTTCAATACAGGTCAAGCATTTAACGGGTTGTTGGACTTTTTTAGTGCTGACTCAAATCCTACTGGATTCAGAGCAGTAATTCATTTTCCTGTAGTTTTTTTTTTCTGATTTTTAGCGATATTCTCAGTCTTTGCATAGTATATGTCAATGAAAATATGTATATTAAAGGCGATATTGACGTTGTTATCTAACCAGCGGACTGTGGTACACTGCAGTGTGAGAACTGCCAAGAAACAACTCAGTTTGATTACGTGGGTAATACATCCACCGTCAAGTGTATTGATGGTTACTTAGCTGACAAGAAAGACAGTAAAACTGGTATGTTGCTCTTTATATTTGTTTGTGTTTTTATTTCCTGTAATTGTGTGCATTGTACTGTTTTTATGTATGTTTGTATATTTTGGATAAGTAAGCAGTCTGTCTGTGAAGTTAACAAACCTTGCATTACTACACCCCTGGAAGTGAATAAATAGAAGATTGACCTTGTTCCCCAGGTGAGATGACGCGTGTCAAGGAGATACAACTTCTCTGTATTGGCCACAACTCCTACGTCTATCTGGACGACAAGAATATTATCGTTTCTATTGTAGAGTGTACAGATAAAGGTATTTCAATTATTTTCTAATTTCTTGTATTTAATTATTTACTAATTTACAGTCTGCGCCTGCTATTGTTGTTACTTAGAATTTAAGTAATTACAATTGAAACCCCTCCAAGCGTGAACTGTACATGTGAGTGTAACGCCAATGTTTGCAGGGGCAGTAGTAGACCCTGAAACTGCTGCGGACTACACCATGTACTACATTATAGTCGGTGTTGGTGTCTTCCTGGTTCTCGTCCTCATCATTTTGATCATCGTCATCAGAAAGAGAAGAACTCAGGGCAGTTACAACGCCAAGAAAGCAAAGGAAACCTCTAAAAAAGGGTAAACTTTTGTAGTTCACGATTGTTTTTCATTTACAATCCCAGTATGATATAAATAAAAAATTGAATTAGTTGTTTGATTTGACGAGAGGTTCGTCACGTGTTTTGCTTGATCATGGTGTAACTCAGGGCTGCCTCGCCGGACATGAACATGCAACCAAAAACATTAGTAAACGATGATGCTTTCTTCGAGAATAAGTAAGTACTTTGATTTTTGATCTATCTCTAATTTAATTTTTACTCTCTATAACGTTAAGTACTAAGGCAGTTTGGTAACGCATGTTTCATCTTACTCCCCAGTCCCCCTGTACTGCTTTAGCACTTGTAGAGTGCACCTGTTTTCGTTTTGTTCGCAACAATCGCAGCTGCCGCATTTTATTTGAAGATTCATGCTGCTATGGCAACGTTAAACTTAAAGGTGCAACTATTGTAACTTTTACAACAGTATCTGGACAGCTGACAGATTTCTGTGCAGGTGGGATAACGAACTACTGAGAGCGCAATCCGGCCGCAGTAAAGCTACCTCTTACGGATCTCAGGTTTGTTCTAGTCTTTTTAAACACAAGGAAATGATTTATGAAGTTCTTTAATGAAATGTGCATAGAATTTGTGTTATCATTATAGCTATTTTTTGCCCCAGGAATATTTAGTGTGACGGTTGTGCGTGTAGAAAGCTGACTATGAGTATGACAGTGAAAGATGCGTTTTCGTTAAAGAAAATGTTTTTGAAGTTCTTCGAGAAAGAGAGAAGTTTTGTGAAAGGATAAATTTGTGCGAATTTGCAGTCAGCCGCCGGAGAGACAATTTGCGAGCAGAAATGAGTTGCGTATTTCTGAATTTCTGAAAGAATTTATTTCATGAAGTGGTATTTAGACCACTATGAATGCAAAGTGAAAGAAAGTGCATGCAGAGTGTTTAATGATGGTAGGTTAGTACAAAGACAATTTAGGCTCGCCTGATAGATATAATAGAAAAACAATGTAGTTGGGGAATGTGGGTAAATTTGGAAGAGCGGTCGAGCATTTGTGTGTGAGAATATGCAAAGATTCACTAGTAGTTGCTTAGTAACCAAGAACTTTAGTAACCAGCCTGAGTAACCAGCTCGTAGTAACCAGAAGTCCCAACTACCAGGAATTACGTATGACGATAGCAGACAGTGACAGCGGGATAACAGAGGATCTGGACAACGTCTACTTCAACCCCGCTTTGTACAGCACTAACTGTGAGGACGACACAGTATCCACTAAATCCGCTCTCGTGTGATCAGTCACGTGGTCATTGCACTGAGAGTGTAGGAACTTCAGAATTGTTCGGATAGTCACACTTCAAAGGGCTTTTGTCAGAAGGGAGAAGTTGAAGGAGAAGAAGATGTTGAGGGGTAATGGTTACTAGGAAGGTTTAACTCTGGAAAATTTGGGGGAGATGAACGAGACCTCGGAAAATTGTGGACAGTCATGACCGGGACAAGCTGAAAAACTTATTTTGTAGCTTGAAGTAGAGCAGAATAAGGTCAAAGCATCGAGTCGATGCTCGTTTTGTTGAACTGAAGATTGATTTTGAAATTTAATGAACTGTATCATGTTTATTAATGATCAATTTATTTATTATTTAATCAGTAAAGGGAGTCTAACTGACCGAGTACTCAGTACATTAACATATTGATCAATATACAACGTTTTATAGTAAATTTAGTTAAGCTGATCTCTATTTCTTGCAAACACGGGTATGCTGACATGATATTTTTGACCGAATATATTAATATGTTGCAGAAAGTACGCATAAATCAGCTAATAGTATGTCGAGGCGTAGCTAAACTGACCACAGATTAATCTTATTTTAGTTAATGATATTATCTTTATTAATCAGTCGTAGGATCAGCTATAAGAATAAGTTTATTAAATCACTTCGTTTAAAGGTTCCGCTGCATTGCGAGGACAAGTTTTATATTTGATTTTTACTCCCTTTTTGAGGGACTCTGTGTTTTACAACGATTTGTTTATGTAGTATTTTTTGTATCATGAAAATAATACAAAAATAGAATTTTATTGACAAAGTTTATGAGCGACTGATTTTTTGAGTCTTCAAATAGAGAATGTATTAATGATTAAAGCTAGTATTAATGATTAGAGATAGAGTCAAAAAATGAGCTAGTAACAATTCGATAAAATCACGATTGTTGCCGTTGTTATGCAAATAAATTTGAAGAATACTTTCGAAACATTATTTGCCGATGTCCGAAAACAATGCTCCATGTTATCAACTGGGAAAACTTGAGCTGATTAAAACTCAAACATAGAATTTTCAAATTTACAGCTGCTTCATTGCATCCGCAGCACAGTTGTTAGCCTACGAAATAACCAGGTTTCAAATTGTATCTCAATCCATATACCTTGCCCGGGCTCCACCCGTCACACTGATGAAGTTGAGCGATCACAGTACTGTGAAGATTTGATAATCTTCACTCACTTCAAGGCCATTCTAAAATCCTTTATTAGCATCAGTCAGGAATCGCTCAAATCAGCCAGGATTCGCTCAAAAAGAGGTTGTCGGGAGATCATACAGCTGGTTTCCGCCACTACCCCTCTTTGAGCTTGATTCAGACTTTTCTGACGAATTGTTGTTAACAACTGTATTTCTTCTTCGCTCAACCTGAGAAATAGGTTTACGTATTTACGTATCCGGTATTCACGTCTCCGGTATGTCAGTCAGTGAAACAAAAACAAGTTTACTGCTGTGCGGAGGGAGTACAGACCCCTCGAAATTCCTCCAGATTTTGTGTGATGTGAGCATTTTGTCTGAGGTGAGTTCATTTTGTGTGGTTACCTGGAGTGTACTTAACTTTAATTTATAACTCTTTAGTTATATATAGCTGTAGTTTATAGTCGTGACAGCAATGCATACAGCAGTAATTTTGTAAAGTAGCAAATAATAAAGTAGAATAAATAAAGTAGCAAATAAAGTAATGATATATATTGTCAGTTACCTCAACAGGTACATTAGGTGTAGGAGTTCCTTTCGTTACTGGCATGAAGAATAGGAGGGCAAAACAAACTATATTTAGTGCTGCGAAGACTATCATGGCGCAGTATTTGTTCAATTCGTAGAGAGCGTGTGATCGGGCTCCAGCAACCGACCCTGCGGATTGAAAATAGAAGCTTTTTCACAATAGGTATATTTGACTTTAGGCAATTTATCTCGTTATTTAGAAAAAAGTGATAATGTGCTGAAAGTGAAACACAAAATCTAGCACCCTTGTCTTGCAATATTTTGTCTATCTAGTCTACATTCTCTACCGCCACATTCTGATCTGTGTGGAGTATAGACGTCTGAAATCGTTCCCATCGTGTGACACTTGACAGTAATTGACCAATAAGAGGCCAGATATATGACCAAATGACCAATCAATATCAAGTTAAGCAGTCACGTGATAGAAAAGATTCCCACTCCTCCCCAAGAATTCTGACCAACATGTTCTATCGTGATCTATTATATTGTGGTCTTAATACCATAAAATGTAACCTGGGGAGGACTCACCTATCCGTCCGATAAACTGGCATGTGTTGAATATTCTGCCCCTGTGGGTGGTTGGAGACAGCTCAAAGGTGTAAAGATAGAGACCAGTGAAGGCAGCGGTTACTCCCATGTTACCTAGGAGTGCCGAGAAATCTTGAACAGAAATGATGTTCTTGATGGTAGGAAACGGGAACATTGTCACCACAAAAGAAACTCCGGCTAAGGGGTAGTAGCAAAATTATAAGTACAACAACTATCGTGCGATCAGTGTAGTAGAACACTAAAAGTATTGATGAGAATAATCTGCAGATTCTAACTTGTAAATCAAGCCGTACAAAACACAGCAAGTGCCATGAACTATTCGAAATTTTCCTTACCAAGTAAAAAGAAGAGTTGACAGGTTCGCTTCCGCCCAAGGAAGTGGAGGGGAAAAACTGCTATTAAGTTGGCTGCAAGCTCCCCAAGTACTAAAAGTTGTAAATGGATTGATCAAATAACTGCTACTGCTAGGTTTAAATATGGAAAAATTGTTTCTTGAAAACGTGTTTTCGGTGGTTTACTTTAATTTCAAATAATATGATGGGTATTCCATGGCAGACTTAATCGACCAATAGAATTCCGACGGTACTTACCGCTGTATATGGAGCGGCGAACAATGTGGTCGCTCAGTGAACTGAAACTGTAAATAAAGCCGTAGTAGGAGAATCCAGCAACAAACCACAGAACCATCAGAACCAGTATTTCTTTGACAAACTTCCTGGTAGGTTTTATAGCGTGAACAAACCAGTATTCCAGTAATTTTTGTCTTGCAAAGCTCTAAAATGCTTCTGATTATCAACATAAATTGAATGCAAGCCGAAGATTAACTTAAAGGCTCAATAAATGTGCCGTACGGATGAAGTCTCAAAATGTTAAGTCCGGTGATCTCGTCCATGCGCTGCTCATGAAAGGTGAGAGCTGCTCGGTATTCTTTGAACTGGAAACGCTCATCATTAAAACCAAACAGCAGCTCAAGCTCTTTTCTTGCCTCCTCCTCTCTTCCTTTATGAATGAGCTGCCGTTAAACTTCAAGTTTAATGATAATGAGATTTTTATGTAGAAATGAAACTGTTTTATGACGCACATATTGGCAGCATCGTAGGCTGAATTGATATCATCAATGGCAAAAAGTGTAATCTTACGGAGGATGACTAGTTTAAATCTTGGAGAGTCTGGTCCAAAAAGGAGAGGAATCAGTGCTAGTGTGAGCAACAGAGCCATCGCAGACATAACTGTTCCCCAACTGTAAAAGATATTGAGTTGTTAAATGGAGGAAATGATAAAATAGACATCATGTAAATAAAACATGAAAGTTTGCAGTATCATCTTAGTTCTGCTTACTTGTCTGCAAGGATAAACACAATAATCTCAAGAAAGTAGCCCAGGGACCAAAATATCATGTAAAGTGTGGACACCACCACTCTGAACTTTATCGGGACTATTTCCATAAGGTAGATATAGACAGCTGTGTAATAGATGAACAGTGCCATGCCTGAAACAAGGAATAATTTTTTTTCAATTTTTGAATTTGGCTAAATAATTTGAATATGTTCCTTTCCCATAGTCAATCTTTTACGTCGCTCAAAATCTAATAGTAATAGCAATATGTTCGAGTACCTTGCAAAAATCGGTGTATCATCATAACGTAGGCGCCCGGGGCGAACGCAGAAATGGCACTTGCAGAGGCAGCGATCATCAGGCCGGCCAGAGCTGATGTTCTCCTACCGACCGTGTCGTAAAGCACCCTGGGTGCAGCGGCGGGGTTATTGCGATGCTGATGGTGTTAAATCGATTGTCTTGCCTTAAAAAACACCAGAATTAAAATTATGCAACCTAAAGCTTTATGACAGTTGACTACTCACCACGCTATCAACGTCCCTAGAGCACTTCCTGCATAAAACATCTGGACGATCAAGTCTTTGACGGAGCCCATCTCTTTGCAGTAAAGTCCCCATTCGGTAGAGAAGAAGTTGACATCAGAACTGTCCCAAAGAAAGTGTAATCCTGCTTTTAGGTTGTTCTCACATATTGTAGTTTTGTTGAAAATGCTGCCGTCTGGTAAAGAATGAAAGTGATGTGAAGCTTCAACATTTAGCCGTGCACTTTACAAAATAGTGATAAGAAGACAAATTGTTTGTGTTTGGATAAAAAATTGAACCTGACTGACTTGTTTGACGGTTTAGATTCTTGGTAGCCTCAAAACATTTAGGGTTGCTCTCCGGAGTACCTATACAGTCCCAATCAGAGTAGGGTACGTGTCCGGCTAAACTGTGAAACAAGGTCTGAGCCCCTCCAATCTGAAAAGTGTCGGGGCACTTAAAAAGCAAGTTCTTTATGTTTTAAGTTGAATCATGATATCATAGCGAATTATCAACTTATCAAACAAAAAACTTAAATTAAGATCTAACAAAACTCACGGCACTGGAGTAGAGAATACCGATGAGGAACAACGTAAATTTCCATCCCGGTTTTTGTATGATCTTTGAGAGGATGTCTTCTGTTTCAAATAAATTTTTACTGGATCTCATCATGTTAGCTCGATTTTGTTGCAAGGTAGAAAGCCTCCTAATTTGTTTGGAGACGGTCTGCGATCGCTTGACTTTCATCATGGTTTTGGAGCCTGGGTGTACTATTCCCCCCAATTTCCTGGGATGCCCGTCCGATTGTGATTGTCCATACATGTTGGCACTTTCAGCTCAGCTCTTTACAACATGAAGCAGAGACACTCACAACAACAAAACATAAACAATTCCACAGCCATTTGGAATAAGATGTCTATCGAGACGAGAAACATGGGGTTTGCACACACTTATGTAGTGCTGCTTTCGATTGAAGTAGGTATTCTTGTCCAATTTGCAAGTCTTGCTGGGAACAAAACATATGCCGTAATTATGCCAAAATGGAATTGTTGATAAGTCCGTCAAAAAGATAGACGTCAAACTCAAAGAAATATAGATACACACGCACACACGTATACAGTACACGCATAGGCATTCGGCATACAGACAGAGAGGGGGCAAGACAGAGCTTGACACAGATGGCAGAGTTAGCACATTTCTTGATGAAGAACAAATAACAGGTAGTCCTAGATGTTTTATTGTTTCATGCAATTATGGACTATAAAAGCAGGTCGAATCATTCAATCGACCTTCGAGTTCTACACATCATATTTCATATCATTTATCATTGTCAATATCAGCTGCAAAGTTCAAATGGAAATAACCTGCTGGTCCGGCTAAAATAGACCAGGGCTTTTATAGGTGGCATGTAATCCATGAAACAAGCTTTTTGCTCAAAAACCATTATCATCAAATTCGAGGTAAAATTTTGCATTGAACCTTTTTCTGGGTAATTTATGTTGAACACTTTCATTTTGGAGACATGAAAGGGGTCTAGATATCACTATTGAACCGAGAAACTTTTCTAATCGGGCTCGTTTTACGTTGGGATACCAGTTCACGTTATTCTCAGCTGAAAGTTGAAGATTATATTTACAATTGTAAGGGTTTTGGAGGGGTTTTTAAGAGGGTCTAAATATGGTTTTTGGCCCCGAGACTATCATCGCATAGAATTTTCCGCAATCTACAGTCTTCATTAAAATTACGATCTTTTATCTGGCTAAAAAATTAATATGGTAATTTTTGGGGCTGACAACTTGATCAACGATGACGTCATAAAGACTTAGATATGCTGGTGTCATTTTTTCGTCACCCAATTCAACTAAAATTTCATTACGAGAAATGGTCTGAAAATATAAACCATGATTATTTTATAGTTTCTAATAGCCATCGGTTTGGGGGTTTTTTGGAGTGGTCGCCACCATCCTACTCCGTACTTTATAGTTCTTCGGAATACAGCGCTGATCAGCGTGATGCGAGACGAAGCAAATGGTTTTGTATCGAAGCTGAAATTTGTACGAATATGGTAGCACTAGCAATTTCCACCGAATAAATGTTTTTAACCATATCACACTACCTTCGATGCTTCTTCCAGGTCCCTAATTATTAACAAAAGCGGCTAATTTTGATCATCCGTTATTTCATGATTCATGAACCATCTGCAAATTATAATGATTACAAAGCTATGACAAATTCTCCGCTCTTTGTTCCACTGTTAGCAGATTTTTTTAGTAAGTGGCAGGTGATTTCCACTTCTCTGATTGCCATGCTACAGGTTGAATTGATTCTGAAATGAACCATTTGTCTCAAACTTCAAATTTTCTGCTGGTAATGGGTCTTTTTGACTGAATCCCGACAGACATTGTCAGCTGTGCTCACTTCTTGAGCCAGCTTCTAAATCTTTACCGAGTCAATTGTAGTTTTGTACTTTCAAAGTTGAAAAATCTAAAACTTGTTGAAGAACATTAAAGCAACCGGTGGTTATATGAGGAATCCGATTTCTAAACGTCAATCATAACGGCAAGACTTTAATTCTGGTCAAACACAAAAATTCGGTCACGCACCGGTCCAGGTATAACCTTCTGGTCAACTTAATTATGAGTGGAACCACATAAATATCGTATACTGCAGTCACAGAGCAGTAATTACGTCTAAAATTTACTTTCCGGTAACTAGTCAGTTGATCAAATAGTATTTGATCAAATGTGGGGCGGCCGTGGTTCCGCATAATTCAAATACATATTTGTACGAGAGTTTTGGCTAAGAAATTAGTTTCGTTTTGTTATACCTGCAGTGTAAACATGTATGCGTGGTCAGAAAGTTTAATTTCCATCGAACATCGAGTTTTCGAAGTTAATTTACAATTTGTTCAGCTGACGCAATTTCGACTGACTACATATATTCAATTTGCAATTGTAAAGTTGTTATCCATCTCTATTTCACCAAAAAGGTACGAAGGATTAATTTCCAAGAACATATTTCCAGACGAAAACATATCCACAAGTTACTAGAGACTGTGTTAAATTGTCTTGGGAATTTGCACCTGACACGATTGAGCTTGAAAATTTAAAGATTCAAAATGATCTGATGCTAAAGGATCTATATTAAATCAAACGATGGAGCTGGTTATAATCTGTGATTTATTTAGGGCGTTCTCATTATTCGATTGGGATTAATGAATAATATGAATTGATACCCAGTAGACTCATCCCTATTTGTTTAAGAAACGAAACCTAAGGACGTAAGGGTGCAATTCAGGAGTTAGACAGAGTTTCGAGAAACATCATCAGGTCTGGCCACCTGCTGGAGCAATCCCGTGATGTCCTGGCTAGGAACCTTGAACCTAGGGCTCGCGTGTAAACCATAATTCTAGCAATTATCAGATCTCTGCAAAGAGAGCACTTCAATTGCGTTATTGCGTTATGTAATCCCACATTTTCTCTAAGTCTAAGTTAAAAAAGCTAATATGTCACTCCTTGACCGACCGCACGAAAGGGAACTCGACATTTAAATATCTCGTTTAAACCTTCCCATGGAATCGTGAAAAGAGGACCGGATCCTGCACTACTCAATTAGCACGCCATTACAAAATTGGAACTGAGCGGTGACATTCGGCGAAGTTTTGACGTTTGACTCGGGTCTTTGGTTACAAGCGGCCGAGTAGCTGGTGAAAAATTAATTAAATTTTAAGTAAAGTGAAAATGAAGATGAGTGAGGAGGAGGTGGTGACGCGAACTGTACAAAGCTTGTCCTGGTATCGCACGTGCAACAACATGCTCCCGCTCAACCTGACAAAACGTTCCCATGACATCGGACAAGAGGAAACGGACATCTGCCCAGCAGGACATATCATCAACGAATATTTAGCTTGAAAATATTTTAATGACACGCTAATTTAGGGTAAAATTGCTGTTGAAAATGGTTATTATAATTTTAGGGGAGTTGTGAAATTTTAAGTCACCAAATGCATGTAGACCTGGACAGGGTTAAACTCCGGCGATGACTGATGAAAATCTACAACATCACCCGTCTCAATCTCATCCCTGCATGCGGAATTAGAAAATTAGAGTCACGGAAACAGTGAAATCAGCAGCTGTAGTGAAAAATTGAAAAAAGTCCACCTCAGAAGGTACTGCAATTTTGGGGACTTGGTTAATTGATCCCACAACTACAATTTGTCTTGTCAACACAGCTCTCTTCAAGATCTTAGATTTGTTGACTGTTGCTCATCTATCCATGGGGAGGGGCTGGTAATTTGATCAGTGCATATTACAGAACAATCAGATCTATACTCGGTGGTTTTTTGGTTACACTTACTGACAAGGGGTCGAAGAAAAATGTGAAGTTTGTCGAAACGAAGCTAGTGGTGAAAAGGCACACCCCTTTTTGGAACCCCATATAAACCATATTCTTCACTATCACTTGTGTAGCTTCTAGTTTGATTAACTTTTTGATCGGCCCAGTCCGCACTCCAATTGTTGTAAGTGTGTCTTTGTAGGTTCGAACAGTCATGATCATTATTCGGGGATTTCTTTATGCAAAACTACAAAAAGTTAAATAGAAATATTGTATTTCGGCTCTGGAACACTACATATTAGTCATTGAAAGTCTGTCAATTTCTCTGTCTCTTTGACGCCAATCTTACCGACCTATTCAGGTGGAACAATGTATACTTTCGTATCTAGACGGGTAGAATCGACTTCCTGGCCATATGGAAAGAAGTTGACAAATGGGGCAGCCATCCCTTAAGTACTGTAGACTCCAAGTCAAACTCACGGACCGTTAAAAGTGTTTCTATCATGTGCTCGGTAACATGGCAGATGGGTTTGTCCTGCAGCGTATTGTTTCGGTCTGAGCTGCCACGTGAGTAGAGAAAACCATGTTATTCAGAGAGCTGGAGTTTGGTGATATTTGCAGAGATTTAGTATCAAATGGACGAGTGTTTGCTTCCAGAAAGTTTCGTTATCCTGAACAATAGAGCTATAGGTAAATAGCCTGTCTGTGATGAGACTTTTTCCCAATTACTCAACCTCCAATGTCTATTGTTCTCAACCTACCAGTAGAACCTTCTAAATCTGATTGATCAATAAAATCTTTGTCGTTAGCGCTGGTGATTTTCGGAATGACACAGTGCAAGGTCTCTTAGGACGCAAATGCCATCTCCTACTGTTGATCACACGATATGGCGATCAGAGGAAAATAATTTCAAACCCCCAATGACCAGATATACAGGGTCCAGTGAATGCCCTCTTAATTAGAGCTGTCGCCAAGGACCTACTCAATTCGACCAAATGACCATAGCTCGAGGAATTTATTTTAATTTCCGTTGATTCAATTTGATAGAGAACCCAGGAAAAGATCACAGCTGGATAGCAGTTTTCAGTAAGTTTTCAGCTTGAAATTTGAAATTGTTGGAGTCCTCTTAGTCACAAATTTAAGTGGGGACTAAAGGCTGGCTTATTTAGGCAGTATCATACAAAATTCACAAATTAATCCAAATACCAAAATTATTATTCAAATTTAATCAAATTGAAATAGCTGGTTATTGTCGTAAACTCAGCGTTTAAAGTTACAACGTTATACCTTGTCATTGCTTTTCTGGACCCCACCACAACAAGGACTTGCAGAATAGCTACATCCACCAAGGCACAAGTCCGCTCTTTTCTCACGTGCTCATAACGAAATCACGTGACAGCAAAACCACCAATTGAGTAGCATCAGGTGCTGTTGATATGGCAACGCGCGTCAGAAAATGTGTCACGTGACATGGGACATAAGTAGCGCGCGCGTGACTAAGACTTGTTATTTGAACCAAACACGCTGCATCAGCGTCCCTTACCTTAATAATTCTGATCCCTGCGTACTTGTGAAGTTCGAATGGCGCCTTTCGTTGTCTTAGCCTTTGTTTTTGTCCTCTTTGATTAGATCTCTTTTCTTCAGCCACGATCGGTCGTTTGTTTGCCAATAGATATTCAGAGTGATTTACCGTTTGAACCGAGAGATCACCCACAAGGGCTCTTCTCATCCTCATGAATTAATCGTAATCGAATTTGCGTTCAATAGAACACAACTTTGATCATTCATGCAATACAAATAAAATGCATGGTTCGATTCCCATTGTAGTCGATTGCCGGTTATACTTATAATTTTAGATTGTGGCCCTTATTATCCTCGTCTGAAAATGTAAATCAAGATACGGCTCCTGGTTTAGCCTCTTGCTCAATTCTTGGTACAAAGGTTTGAATTTCTCCCCAGTCCCACTGCCCTGTAATTGTCAAGATCGCTGTTTTACGGATTATGTCACGGTTTATCTCACTTATGTAACCGCAGTGGACTTAGTGGCATTAACAACATGGATATTGGATAATGGATCTGGAAAATTACGGTATATTTTTCCAGTATGTATTATGAATATTGACGTTGATCCTTTACATTAGAAATGATATTTTCTCAATACGCTTGTATCAATGTTGGTGGCGAGATCAAAAAGCTCATAGTGCGCTCACACTCATTAAAATGCAGGCACCCTTTGATCTGTACATCTACAGAGGAAGTTTTTTGACTCGCAGTAATAAGCTCGTTCATATTTATGAGTATCCCTCACGTCAAAGATATCATTGATAAAAGTGAGTAGGAAATAGAAACTCACCAGGTCTTTGTGGCAAATTAGTTGCCGAGATCTTCTGGATGTTTAGAAGATGTTTCAATCCGGTCTTTGCTGGCGCCGCTTTTTCGCTCTCTCTCGCTCTCTCTCTCTCTGGCTCTCCCTGTCAAAACTTTGAATGGGTCAGAACGAGTGAAATTTTTGATATAGATTTCTTCTTCCTTTTGCACATTTATTGTCAGATAAAATTGTGTTGCTTGATTTAAACTCGACTCACTGTTATACTCGTAAGAGTGTAAGCTTTTTTAACATAACTGTCCCATTTCATTTTAAATGAGATATTGACTATTCTTTTTTGAATAAATCTGTTTTGCGACAATCAGTAAAAAGCAATTCACATCGACTGATAAGTAATAGCCTATAATGACGGTCTGTGGTAATCGTTATCTCTTTCTACTGCTGCGCAAACTTTGCAAGTGCAAGACGCGGAAATCCCTTATCTTGTCAATGATAACTGTGTTTACTTTAACAAAAATTTATCCACACCGCTGCCATATCGTACAATCAAACGTACATTTAGCCTCATAATCTTAATCTTATCTCAGTGATCAGGACAATCTAACGGCTCAAATGCAGGACACCTCAGCCTATAGATGTCTGTATACTTCTCACTTATTACTTTCACTGTTCACACGGCTGTTATCCTCCGTGCCCTCAAGACTCTGCTGCAATTGCAACTCAACATTTGGTGTAATGAGAGCAACCATAACCATTAATAACATTAGTAATTAATTCAATAACACGATGCCGTCCATTACCCTCCATATCTGACATCTTACCGCCTCTTTATCACTGTCTTGCTCCTAGTCAGGCTCGTTAAAAGAAATTGGTGATATATTGTGTTTATATGATAGTGTACGAGCAATTGCTAACGGTTTCCTTTTCTTGACATGTGTCTAGAGACCTATAGCATTCCTTGGGAAAATCTAATTGTGGCTTTGTGGATTTACAGGCCAGTTTACTTGTCATAGCAATGGCATCAATTTTGGTGGAGAACCGCCTCTACGGGAGGTAGCCGCCGTGTCTAAAATCGTCCGTTCTGCCAGCATGCATCTGCCACAATTCGTAATCAGAATCGTTGTCGAGAATTTAGTTGGGGGCCTGATCTTGACTGGCAAAACGGCTCCAGCGAGGCAGTCAAACCTAACTGTCAAACCCTCCCGTGAGCGTTCCAACCTGCCAAGCCACAGCATGTCCTGCTCGTCACATGACACTGTCTTCTGCTCTGTCATTCGTCAGAAGTCGTCACGTGACCGATTTCCCGGGATCTGATTGGTCAACGCTTGGTCGCGTGACTTCATCGTGTTCGATGATCGGGATTGTACTTCACAGGACTCCCGTGTTTGCTGGGTCTGCTCGTCCTGTCTTGCTACTGTTGGTACGATAAATTGCCGCAAATTACGCCAACGATTTTTGTATGTAATCCGGGACTTTTTGCCATTATAAACAGGATCTAACAATATCCTAACTACAGGTAACCCCAGGGGTAAGGGGCTCCATTGCTGGGTCTAAATTAAATATTTGCTTTGCTCCCGTGTCGTCAGGTGAGGTCTATTTGTGATCTGATTGTTTAGGGACAAGCTAGCTGATTGGGCTATTATCAACCTGGCTAATCATTTGATTTTAAGTTGGACAAAGTAGATGATTAGCATAAGTTGCTCTTATTTTGACAAGAACTTTGAAGTGGTTGTAAATGGAAGGCTCCTCTTTTCAGCGGACAATTCTGTATTTTACCGACCTTTCATCATCGGATGAGAACCCGACTTTACCCCTTCCGACTGCTGTTTTGTACTGAACCGCTCTTCCGTCCTGATTGGCTAGCGAGAGCGACTTAACCGTGCGCTGATTGGTTAAGCGTTGTGACGTCACGTGATATATCCACTGTTATTGGTTGATGCCAACCTCTGTTGATTGTTGATTGGGTGGGTTCGTTTAATGGGTCAGTCGTATGTCCTTGCTAATATTTTCGCATTGTCACGAGTGATTTTGCTTTTAACGTACGAATTTCCCAGAGCTATTTAAGCCTGCTCAAAGTACTGTAAAAATTATAAGTTGCTCTTCAAAGGACTTTCTCTCAAATTGTAATGAATAATCCATCAGTTCACCATTTGTCGTCTATGGGATGGTTTTTAGATAGGGGAGTGATTTAACGTCGGGTAATTCTGTCAAAATCCACTTTCCACCGGTCGCCACTTTCCCTCCTGGCAGATTTCTCCGCTTAAATTTGGTCACAAGCTCTTCTTTTTTCTACCGTTCAATCAGACGGACCAGGCCGCATTACAAATCGATACAAGTTTTACGTTTGACTTCGATCACTCCTCTTTCCTCTTTTCTGATTGGTCGGAAAGCACTTCATGATACAAATTCCAGCCGTCTGATTGGAGAAGGATTCTCTCTTAAACGGCCCGACATGAAGTTCATTTCAAATGATTCTGCACAATCAGTTAAATCTCCGAGTCAATTTAACTTGCTGGATCTTTTGAAGCATGCAAATTATTTGTTATTTACGATTTGATCGTCGTTTGTCTAGAAATATTGCGGCAACTTATAAAGAACTGGCCCTCCTTATACTTTTTGCATTATAAGAATTTCGTCAAAGATAATATGTTTCATTCATTGATTTCAAAGTCAAAAACGTTTCGTCTAATTCGTTCATCGAAAGATCGCCGCCCGCTTTCTAGTTTCCACCTTTAAACACATATTGACTATCTGAACTTGATGGACGCACCTGTGTTTTCTGCGGTAATCATGCGCTTTTCTGTTGATCAATCGAGGGAACAATTCTATTTTTAAGAATCCGTATTTTTAAGTAAGGAAATTCCTTACGCTTTGAGACCAATGTTTCGCCACTACTAGTTCAAGTTGTGTCATGAAATAAGGTGGCTAATGCCCCTAAAATTGACCTGGTGTCCTATGAGGTCTTAGGTCTACAGAATTCTGATGGATTCTCTCTCTCTCCCCCCTGTGTGATATAACTAAGACCGGTGGCAATAAATCCCAAAATACGTGTATATTTACAATCGGTAAATTGTCTATTTTGTTGCTCTCTTTCAGTGCTCTCCACTAAGATCCCCGCAGTTAGCCTAGTGGCCTTTGAAAAATCGCGTGTTGTCAGTCATTAGTTGGTTAATTATCGCACGGGGCTGTTTCCCTACTTTCAAACAAACCGAAATAATCGTGTCAAGAAATATAATCTGATCGCGAGCGCTACCCCGTGCAACCGGGCAATTATTGGCCGACTGTCTTGATCCTGCCCCCGTGCCGTAAATTCTCATTGAACAGATTGCATCGTCCTCTCTCACTCGACTCTCATTTATGCTCCATATCTCTGGAATTGAGAGAAAGTGGTTACCGTGATTGCTTTTTGACAAGCCTCTGTTCACGTTAATCTGCGTTGAAAAGAGGTAGCGTGTTTAAACTAGTCGCACCGTATAACTCTCCCCACCTCTTTCAACTGATTATTTCTCCGTCCCTGATTGAGCGGGCCGCGCTCCACGTGTCAGCATTTCTCAGACTATTGCCGTTTTGTTTAAATATAGGATCACGCTGCATAGGTAGTCCACCTGCAGTCCTTTCTCAATTCTCTTGTTGACCTTACTGATGTCGAACCTTGGCGAGGTTATGCAATTTTCACCGACCATTTATCTTGATGCGTTAAATATGATTTAAGGGAGAATAGTTGGTTTTGCGTAATCAATCTTTACAGTGTTTAATTTGGTGATAGGTTGAAGTGAAGGTAGAGAAGGGCGTCTAACCTTTATCACTCTCGATTTTAAAGTTATGTCTTTAGTTGAGGTGAGAGACCGGTGAGAGACCGCGTGCCCCAAGAATGTTGCCTCATAGTCATACAAATACAGGCTTGTCGGCCGCGGCCAACCAATTTGGTCAGTGGTCATTCTGCCGTCACTACCTTGGCGTAGGTCAGCGTGGCGCGAGTCACGTAATGCTTAATTTTTCGTCAGAATACGAGGACTTAATTTAACTCTTTAAGTTTGACTTAAACAAGGTTGGTTATGAAGTTTTAGGATGAATCAAATTTTTTGTAATTTTTTAGCTAAAATTTACTTACTACTACTAGTTGAAGATAGAAATTCACGATATTACCGACCATTTTGTATGCCGGTTACCGGTTTACACTGATATGCCGTAAGGTTTTGGGTTTACGCTGCCGGATGGGTTTGCCACGGCGGACAAGCCTGCACGGATTCTTTACAATAAAATTATATCAGCACCTCTAAGTTAGTTGCAAGCTGTTTGATCAATTCAATACACGTCTAATCTCAAGCTGTTCAATAGTTCTCTCAGAAATATGCCTATATTGAACCAGGATATCAAATAGGGAGCTCTGCTCTTCTTTGTCATGTCACTTGTATCACTTGTACCACTATCATCTAAAAGTTTTGATCTAGGACATGATTCAACATGAGTCCCTTACATATGTCCCCTGCCTCACGATGTGTTTTTGAATTAGAGTTATTTAGTCAAATTTTACTTATTCCGACAACTCGACTTAACCACAACAAATTATTTTCTCTTATTAATTTAACGGTCCTGTTTTATCCTGTAGTGTTTAATGGAAGGCTGCCTCCTGAGTCGAGTCTCGGAATCGTACGGAGCCAGCAGTGCCGCTGACCAACTCCAGAGTCTTTTAGACAACAAGTCCCTGCCGCTCATGTTTCCAACCACCCCCACTCTCAAGATGAACGATGTCATCTCCTCACTCTTACAATACAAGGTAAATTTTTTAGAAATATTTTTCTCTATTTCGTTTTTCTGCGATATAAAGTAACAAACAATAGTTCCTCAAAGTATTGTTTTTACTTTCGCCTACAGAGGTATGGTTTGAAGGTTTGTGATGAAATTTCGGTGCTTCGGATTGGTCTTTTAAGAGGGCCTTATTAGTTTGGCGCGAGCCTTGCTCTGCTGTTCATCGTTCAGTATTTTATGTAAGAACCTAGTCTCAACATGCGATGACTTGCCGTTTAATGAGTAGTTATATCGAAATATTTAAGTGTGGAGAGTATGTCAAATTCAATACTCAATGATTAAACGCTGCATTTTACCGCCTGACTATAAAATGATAATATCTATGATTTTGTGAGTTGGGAACTTAATGCGATATTCTGGATCAATTGATACGATATTCTGGATCACTTGATGCGATATTCTGGATCACTTGATGCGATATTCTGGATCACATGGTACTTCCGCCTTTCATTCAGTGTTGATAAGTGATCAGGAGCGAATAAAACTATCATATCGCCAAATCATGAGCAATGAGCATATTATCAGTGATGGATATAACCATATAACTGGCTCTATCATAATATAAACTTGCTTTGTAACATCCTCTAACCCTCAAACAACTTCAGGTGGTTTTACTATCCCCACCTTTTTTAATAACAGCTTCTATTTAGATGGAAAAACGACCAATGAAATATTGCTGCCCTCGAAAATGTCTTGCCCAAAATAACTGATGTTTCATTTAGATTGACTCCCGTTCTGTCTGCTTCTTTGACTTGGCACTCCTTTATGGAACAAAGTTTCTCATTTGTTAAATTAGAGTCAAGATTTTAGGAGTAGTTTACGCGGGAAAGGTTATTTAGGCACATGCTTTAATCCTAAACACCTTTCTTAATTTGCAGGCTGATTTATGCAGCGGAACAGTAAAGATGGAGCCGCACTCGCCGCTCTATTCACCAGACAGCAAGGCGCCAAAACAGACGTCTTCCCCGGAGAAAGCGGGAGTTACTGAGCCGGGCACTCTGAGTATCTCGACTGCCGGGATCCTCCCCAACAGTTCCAGTCTCAACACGACCAGCACTCCAATGTTATCGAGCAGCTCAAGTTTCCTGCCCTCTAGCTCCTCGACAGGACTGTTCTCATCCAACAGCAGCTTACTGCCTCCTAACACAAGTCTACTGCCACCCAACACCAGCCTGCTTCCTTCCAGCACGGCTCTGTTTTCTAGTAGTTGTTCGAGCAGTCAACTACCTCGACCTTCCCTTCTCCAGAACAACACCATTCTGACAGGGACTCCCCTTATCCCGACGTCCTCCCTTCTCCCCAGTAACGGACTGGTTCCCAACCCCTCCCTGGTTCCTACCAGCTCTCTCCTCCCCAACTGCAGTAACATCCTCTCTAACAGCACTGCCAACATCCTCCAGGGTCCAAACTCCCTCTTTACCGGATCTAACAGTCTCCTCAACTCCAGCTCTCTTCTCAATGCCAATCAGATCATCGCCAACAAGGTTTGTTAAGTTTTGAATATTTTCGTCCGAACAAAGAAAAAATAGCGCTGAAAGTCTAGACTTAAAGTTAAACTTGATCTTCCCACATTGTGGGCCGCAATCTTATTTTGGGCATACAGCTCACCGAGGCAGACACTGGTCAATCAAGTTCATGTGAATTGACAGAACAGAGGCTGTTGAGGCTCTCCACAAATATATGCCTCATTTTTACACTTACTTGTGAAATCCTCTGCATTCTTGACATATTTAAAATGTCTGTGCGGTGCTCAATGACAGGCCGTTTTAGTTTTTGGTGGTTATGAAATCAACTTTGAATTACATCTAATTTTGATGGGCTTCTGATCGGAATGAACAAGATGATTTGTCAACCCGAAAACATGACCATATGTCAACAATCTGCCATGCCAGTGAACAGTTAACTAGAACTAAAACCATCTGTCAAATTGAACCATTACCAAGTCTTGTTTAGATGTGTGACATGGGCAAGAAGAGCGACAAGACAATGGCAAGCCCGTCAACGTCCAACCCCACAGTAAACAACGGTGTAAAGATATTCCAGACTAAACAGGGATACACTCTACTCATTTGTAACGGATATCGGTACGTTCAAAAGTTTTAGATTCTCAAAATGTCAAATATTTTGTCATTGCTTGTATTATCTTTCATTTGATTTTAGTTAACTTTCTTTAGTTTACTCAGCCCATGAGTTACTTCTACTTAAAAAGATTAAATCAAGCCATTAAAATTTCAGTAAAATATCAGTAAGAAATTTTTAAGCAAATACTTAAGACTAGGTATATCAAAGCGTCTTGCTGTCCATACTGTCTAAACTTCAAAATTATCCTGCCATATTATGTCAGTGCTTTTAAAGTGACAAGCTATTAAAGTTTCAACAGGTCCAGATATCATAAGTCGCTCGATTTCGCTTATGAAATCTGAATAGTGTCTATTTTTGTCCGTTTAAAAATCTGGCAAATATTCATATCAATAAACAATTCAATATTTCTACTTTATTTTTCTACAGCTTTTCACGGTACCAGGATTGTGTTAAACAAGAATCAGCTCGCATACTGCCTGGGAATAAAGCAGTAGTTAAAATAATTTCCTTCCCCAAAATAGCAAGTGGAGCAGTATTCCTGTCTCCAACTTCTGATCTCCACCATTATATTTGTACCTTACCTCACGCACGCCGCGCACCTTAGTGGCCAGGAGCCTGCTCAAACCAACTGACAGGAATAAGGAGGGACCGGCTGCTTCCTGTAGTCGGTTTTATTGTCGGTAGAAAGGAGGCTGACAATCAGGTAACCGGTCTGGTAATGCTGGTAACTATGTGACATCACCATGGTAACCAGGTCACATCACCCTGGTAACAAACCTGCAACACCGTGTCTTCAGTCTTTAGCTGAAGGTGTTTCCTGATCCGACCGGGATATTACGGGTCGCGATGTTTTCCGGGATCTGCTGGTTTTGTAGTCTGCAGAGCTGTCTATAGTCGTCTACCAGCATAGCTTATCCTTCAATCACAGATCCCTGCTGTAATTTCAAACTAGCACTCTTTTAACCGGTTTTCCATGCCCTTTGTTCTAGAGATTTTACATCAGCTCGTCATAGCTCTTCTATTATATCTTGACCTCTGTTTATCAGCATAAAATAACGGATTCCTAATGATTCAATCACATGTAAGTATAGTCAAAATTCTGTTCTTCGGATTGGATTTCCCTGTAAAGTTTTCTGATGTGGCCTAAAATCGATTATTTGGCTTGTGACATATTCTATCACCACGGCTAGATCATTGGCAATTTTTAATTATAATCTCAATATTCTGCTGAGTCGTTGTTGATTCAATTAAAGACGAATTTTGCTGTATCAAAGAGGGATGGACGTTGTTGGTGTGGCTAATGTTGTGCGGCTTAGTAGTTAGTCCCCGCTAAAATCGTCCCGCCTGGTCTACTCCTGTGAACATTGTTTAAATTTAATTCAAGCAAAAATCAAACCCTATTTATCCGAAATGTTCCCATATATCAGAGGAATTAAATTTATTGCGTGTTACCAGGGTACCAGCGCACCTTTTGATTTGGTATATAAATACGTATTCGCATTTTATATTGCTATTTGTCCCTGTTAACACAATAAGAAGATCATTGGCATGTGATTTAGAAAGTGATCAAGTGTTAGAGGACAGAGAGAGGAGGATGCCCCCTGGACTCGGCCCCCTCCTCTCCATCGTCTAGCTCTCAGTCAAAAATGTAACACGGTGTGTCAGAGCCCCCCATTTAGCGCACAGGTCCGGAGAAGGCTAATTTCTCTAACCCCGCTGTGAGACCGGATTGAGGGACTATAACCGCACTAACTGGGTCGTCCTGCATACAGCACCTCTTCTTTTTGTCATACAGCCTGGCAACTGCTAAAATTTAATGTCATTTTCACAATTGCCGCCGATCAAGGACGGGAGCCTAGTAAAATTGAGGCCAAGTAGCTGGCCAACTAGTCTGGTACTGCAAATGAAATTTGTCTTGACCGTGTGGCGGTGAAGAAGGCTCGACTAACGGTTCCCAGTTTACTGGTCTACCTCATAATGCGGCCTGTTCAGCCTGTCTGATGTATGGTTTATAACAGGGAGGTTGGAATAGATTCCCAGAACACTCTGGAGCTGGAACAACCTTTTTGTTCTCAGTGATCTAGAACTCTGGAGAATTATTAGATATCACGTCAAAAACCTAGAACATGAAGTTTTTGTACCGTCCAGCCACCAACACCCCACACTAACAACACGAACTTCAGGTACTCCAAGATCAGCACCAGTTCTAATGGCAAAAAAGTGTACTGGAGATGTACTCTCCGTAGTTGTAAAGGGAAAGTACACACAGATGTGGGAGGGGGTGTTGTTTACGAGAGCACTCACGACCACCCACCAATGGCTGAAGAGTTTCTTTTCAGTTGCCACAGCAACCGTCTTGCTAAGGAGGCAAGGCAAATCATGAGGTTTGAATTTGCTTTTTGTCAAATTTGAGATGTTTCAGCTTTGCCATGTTTTCATTGATTCTTTTGTAAAATTTTCAATTTCATACCTATATCTGATCGAAAGAGAAGAAAATCCTTTTAAATGTTTCTGATTTTTCCACCCGATTCGGAAGTTCGACTTATTAGTTCAGCATTATCGCAACATCAACAATTACCACAGGTTTGATCCGATGAAGGCTCTAAAGGACGAAATACCTTACTCTGCCCTGGAGTCAACACCGACATTCTGTAAAATAAAAGGTATCCTAACCACACATAAGTGATCTTTAGTGATTTCGCGACAAAGTTGCCAGGTTACGATAAGCATTGCTCTGGTAACGCATCGTAACCTTGGTCACAGTCACACACTCCTGTGTTCTCTGTAACACCGAGATTTTCTCTCTAGCTGGTCTTGAAACCCCGTTGAGTGGCTTCATGCCGTATAAATCGCATCAAAACTTTTGGAGATAAGACGTTGTGAAGTGTTAGATTTTGATGATAAGCCAGTCTGAACTCTAAATATTCAGTCGTTACAAATTGACAAACTGCAAGTAGGGCATGACACGCCGTTTCACGGATCTATTATTCTGGATTATCTTCATTAGCAGCGGTCTAAATCCTATTAGAACATAATATTGACGCTCGGTTCCACAAAATAGGGCTCGAGAGAGGTACTTCTAGGGTTTCTATCTCCCAACTTGAAACAAACAAAGAGGGATGAGTGCAGGGCACCGAGACGGCACCATGTGACAACATCACGTGACACCCTCCCAGCTGCTGGGTTGGTTGTTTTCCAACGACAGGCTGGGACTAGGGACTAGAACAAGGGACTGGGTGTGATAGGAACTAAGGTCTGGAGGTGATGGTGTGAGGTTCCTCGTCACCACTGTCCGTTCATAACGCGTAACCTCCGCAGATAGACTCAACATCAAGAAGGGAAGCTCCAGTCCAGACCGACCCATGGTCACAGAACCGGGCTCACCTCTCAAACAGACCTTTCCTGTATCCTCCTCTCCCCTTCCTGTTATCAATCTGGACCACAAAGAGGGCGCCATCACAGGTGAATTTCATAGTTCCACCCAGGACACTTTCATTCTTTCTAATTTGAGAAATCATTCTGAATTGCTTATCAATACGATATTAACTTAGTGGATCCTATCTAACCTACTTCATAGTTCATATGATTCAGTGAGAACAACGACTTGCGATCTCTTGACGGAGCTGAATGCGCTGCGGTTGACACACCACCTCTGCGATGTGGCGCTCTGCGTCAACGGGACACTGATCTACGCGCACCGCGTCGTACTAGCTGCTGCCAGGTACTATTTGTTTTTAGAAATTTTTCAAAAAATTCTAGGAAAATCTTCATGCTCCCATGAGTAAATAGAAAATTAGGAATCAGTCGATCAGGGGTAAAGCTTCACCTCAAACAACTCTAATCTTGGTTGAGAATCGAGATTGAATTTCAGCTTCGACCAAAAACTCGATGCCGTTCTAGCCTGTGTGGTATGAAAGAAACCCTACTGTTGCCATGTAATAATTAGTTTCAACGGTTTGGGTCGGTACCAGCCCTATTGTTGCCGGATAATAAAATGTAAATCCAGTTGACGGGGTGTAATCTGGGCAACCAATTCAAAGGGCAGGCTTATCAACACACGTCTAGTTCAAACAATATTCATTTGATTAAGTCAAAGCTTGACACATAAGTAACTGTGAAAAATTTTGTCTACCATTATTTGATCTAATGAGTCGGAAAACCCCCGCAAAGAAGCCTTACCAACTTTTCAAACTTAAATCCAGGATTTTTAGACTTGGAACAAGCACCAAGCCTTGCACAAAACCCGTATTTGGGGGAAATTTGACCGTTTCACGTTGACAGCAGCTGAATCAATGTGAACTTAAACCATGGGAAAGTTTAAAATAACCTCCTGAGGATTCCGTCATTAGGAATAAATATGTTATAAATATAGCGAGGAAACTGCCAACCAAAGGTCTTTGGTCCGAGTTATGCCTCGGAAAGATTTAGTGCGACTACAAATCACCGTGACCTAGTCCGGTGGGCTGGTTGGTAAGGTGGCCCCCTTGCCACACCGGTCATTACCTAGCAAACTTTGAAAAGAGGAGCCTATTAACAATCCTCATGACTCAAGGACTAACGACAACTCCGACATCCCGTATCAGTACAATCGGCTCTCCGTGATAAAGCTCACAGAATCTGGGCTTCCTTTCGGTATTTGACCCAGGAAGAGATAGGTCATCTTCAAGTCACACTCCGTGTTACAGAGCAGCTATTTTATATCGGTTGGATGAAGATTTAATCAATTTAATGCAAGTAACAAAAACTAACACAAGAAAGAATGTCTTATCAAACCCACTGTTAGTGTTTAATAGTAGTTTGTTGCGTTATAACAATGCCACACTCGATAATTTCGTATAAACTTAACCATTCGTCCCAGCACCATATCATCATATAAAAGTATTAAGCTACGTTACCAGTTTTTCTATGACTGCTATATATATACATACAAGCAAAGCTTTAAGCTCCTTCAGAGCAAATTGCACCTCGAAACTTCCTGAGTTTCAACTCAAGTACATTTTCAGTCAGTACTTCCGGCTGTTGTTCCTGGCGAACACCAAACTGTTGAGTTATATCGAGCTGCGAGGAGTGGACCCGGAGTCAGTAGAACTGTTGGTTAACTTCGCCTACACAGGAACCCTCAACATCAACTATGTCAGGTAACACTTAGACACTTGTAGTCTTGGGATAAAAAAGTCAGCTCATTTGGGCTAACACTTTTTATTTCTGACCTCCAGGCCCTTGGCAACCTACCAAATTGTCCCCTCAAAATCGTCTTCCCCAAATTACGTCAGTCACATATGTGTCTGTCTACAAATGTGTATGTTTGTCTGTGAGAGTCTCACTAGGACATCCTTACAGAGTGACGGAGATGCTGACCGCTGCAAACCTGCTCCACTTCACTCCCGTAGTGGAGAAGTGCTGTGACTACCTCAGGAGGAAGATTACACCGCAGAATTGTATCAGAATGAGAGAATTTGTGACCCTGCAGGGCTTGACCAAACTCCAAGCAATTCTTGACAAGTAAGTATTCTTGATTATTCATTTTTTGACAAGTAAGTTGGGATGTTTCTGCCCGACCTCCAGTATCGGGAGTTGAAAGAAAAAGGCAATAGCTCAGGTTCTTAGTCTCCTCTTTTACTTAGCCTGCAAGTTACTGGTTCCTCAAGTTTTATCCCCCAGTACATGCCCGGCCTCATTTTTCCGAGCTACTTTCAAAAACCACTCGTCTCGGTTCGTTCAAGTCCACGTTTTACGCTTCCCTCAAAGGCACTGCTCTTTGTCGTTGTGGTCTGCAGTTCGTAACTGTATATCAATTTACGAGGCCTGGCCCCAGCTCTGCTTGTCGGATTGACTTCGTCCGAGCACACTCTCTCTCCACCGAAATTTGACAAGTAGCTTTGTGGGTTTCCGACTTTTAAACCCCCAGGAATTTTCCCATGATCCACGTTAATAGTTGAACCAAATATTTGAAATGACTATATTTATCCTGGACATATATTTGAGTTTACGACTTGGAATATGAATTTTTGCCGAGCGGATATTTCGTCTAATATAGGTGAATATTCGGAGCGCTAATTTTTGACCACCAAAGGTTGGCAGTACGGACTCTCGCGCAGGCCCCCAAAATAGCTCGGATAGCATTTGATCACCCGGCCCTCAAAGTTTGCGCTGCTCCAACCGCCGACCACAGGCCCTTACTTAATCCTTTTTTTCCTGCTGCTATTTTGAGTGCGAAACAATACCTACTTGTCAAAAAAGTTGAAACTGACAATGACCTAAGCGTGCCGATTCTATGTTAGACTCGAGAAAACCGTTAAAACTTTTAAGCTGTAATCTTGACAATCGTCAGAGCCAAGTTGCTAATAATATCTAATGAATTGGAAAGATCCCTGGCTTAGCCTGCTGCTATGACTTGCCATGAAATGTTGGT
The DNA here is from genome assembly GCA_000226015.1 of Mnemiopsis leidyi. NCBI lineage: Eukaryota > Metazoa > Ctenophora > Tentaculata > Lobata > Bolinopsidae > Mnemiopsis > Mnemiopsis leidyi. The sequence goes on along the minus strand of JH155348.1, from coordinate 222,388 downwards.
GAAATGTTGGATAATGAATTGCTCATTTAGCCTAGATGATAAGAGGTTCTTGAAGCCGCCTACCCTCCCCTAATCCCATTATCCAAATTCTGCCACAGAATTGACCAAATTCCGTCCCCCAACAATTCGCACCCCGAACGTGCACCAATGAGAAAGCTCCCTTGGTCACATGACGGTTTTGTAACCATTTAGAGGGCTCCTCTCTGATTGTTTATCAGATAATTTTGACCAGACTAGTTGTGTGTACCACGGCTCTGTCTCCCTTCGGCTGGGGAACCGAACTTTAAATATTCAACTCGTTAATTAGGAACAATTCACAGTTTGGTATTTGACTGGGCTGGCCAGCTCGCTGCAGAGCTCGACCGTAAAAATCGTTTGGCTGGGTGGCCAGGTAGGACGGACCCATTACAACAAGTCTTATCTGAATGCTGGTCGGACGGGATCATGTGTGAGAGAGGGTGACCTTGCCACTTTAAATTATATCATTGACACTCCGGACCAATCCAGTAACCGTGTCTAAATCTCTGCTGACCGTTTAACCTGCCGTTTCCGTAATCGGCCCGTAATTCTGTGTCTGTGTTCTGAGCGTGGCACCGTCAACCCACAGCTAAATTGAATTAAAGTTTGTGTCTAAAATTCTCAAAACTAGTTTAGAAGTTATAAAGTTAAATGGTTTCATTGTTCACAGCACCAACATAATATGACAAATTAAAGACCTGGCTGGACGACATCCTGGCCGGGAATTGACGATCTTTGCCGGGAGTCAAGAATTTGCCGTGTGAACTACGCCTTCTGGTGTCACCATCAATTTAGCTCCTGGTCGATCTGTACACACCAGATACATGACTCGCCACCAAATTGTAGACTACTAACAAGAGAATCACGAATAACCAACGTAATTGATTATTACGCAAACGTATTTACAATCATCAGAAAACATGTTCAATGATTAACAAATAGATTTAAGAATTCTTAACTAAAAAGATCCTACATTTAGTGAAATCACTAAACCACGCTCTCTCTTCAGATACATCTGTAACAATTGGAACCGTGTTATCGAGCACGAGGAGGTATATGATGCCCGACCTGAAACTCTACTGTTCTTTTTGGGAAACGACGACCTTGTCGTGCAGAACGAGGCAGATGTTTATCAAGTTATCATCAGATGGGTGCGACGAAGTCCTCTTTACAGACAGGTTGGTGTGGATATTTTGACTGGTTCTCAACTGTATTTCTTTACTCATAAGTTTTAATCTTATGAGTTGTTGGACAATCAATGTGTTATTCTAGTATAAATAAGACCCCAGATAACAAGACTCTAGATTTGATAACTTCAGTTCTACGTTGTGGAACTACTGAGAAAAGTGCGACTTGTTCAACTGAACGCACAGTTCCTGTTAGATAACGTCGAGTCAGAGGAACTTATCCGCCAACACCGTGAGTGTGAGACCCTGCTTCACCAGGCTAAGAACCACTTTCTACTGCCGGAGAGGGATCACGGTCTCGAAGATTACCATTTTAGGAAAAGGTATGTTTTCTTGTCATGTGACACTTTTGACTTCTATTTCTGATGTACGTACGTAGGTTACAACTAACAAACCATCGACATAGAGTTGACGACGTCATTCAAATTACTCTTTAAAGGAGCTTGGTAAATGGATTTCATATTGATGTCGTATCAATATATTTCATAAACCTTGGGTGGTAAATTGACCCAATACAGTAGAATTTTTCTTATCTTCCTTTTCACGGCCAGGAAAAGAAAGCAGAACGTGTGTCTGTTAGGTACAGAAAACTCCCGGACTATTGCCTACGAGTACGACACTACCCGGAACACTGCCTGGGAGGTGTGTTCCACCGACCTGGGCAGAACTGACTACTGTCTACTCAGTGCTGCTCAATCTCTCTACGTCATAGGAGGTTTGTTATAGCCTGTCACAATTACAGGCTAGGGAACTTTATTTTGACCTGGTTGTGATTTAAATCTTAATTGTCGGAGCTTTTAAAACATATGAAAGGATGGATGTCCTGATTTTAACGCTAAAGTACCTCAAGTTTTAAAGTAGCTGTCTTAAATTACCTTTGGAGTGATCAATGTAGATCATCGGAATTTTCCTGGATTTTGGGATTGTTGTGGCGTGGAAGAATCCCGGCGTTGTTTATTACGAGTTTTCAATCAAAGAATAAAGGTCAATCCCTGATCAGAATTCCCACAAAATCTGATTACTTTGACTTTGTTGAGGGAGGTTTTCCGAGGGAATTGAATTGTGCTTCACTTATTAGCATGTTTGCTACATTATCATTCAATCAACCCCGACATGATCGGTTTGAGATGAAGGATTTCAAAATATTGCCAAACCAAATCGATTTAAGTTGGAACGAAACTTAATTACCAAAATATCACTGATATTTTTTAAATCGGGACGTTTGTTTATTTTGGTGTGGCACTAAATACAAAATTTTGGAATCTAACCATCAAGCAATTAGAAGGTTAACAATTACTGGTGATTTAATCCCAGATCATTTGTCAACGTCAAAGTCACATTCAAAAGTCCCCGAAAATTCGATAATGAAGCAGCAAAACTGAATGCGTATCGCAATCCGCAAGTCATTGAGCATGAAAAGATCGTATGCAGGGGTCAAGTGCAATTCAAGCAGTCAAGATCTGGCTCGTTTCCGACGTTTATAAATTACAGTAGACTCGGACAGACCCTGTATTCAGTAGACCAATAAGTTATCCACTTATCTCAACGTTAGCAGGTCTGTGGGGTGGGGGTACCCGTGGTCCTCTGCTTTGTCCCGTCAGATTGAGGTTTTAAGTATGTCAGATGGGCAAGGCCGTGTGGGCAATGGAAACCTCACTTTAGACAACTGACAATGCTGTCCGATCATTGACAAATCACCTCAAGGACTAACGGTTTAAACTTTAAAAACTGGCCCAAAATTGACTTGCCGGGAAAATCTTGAAAACAAATTCTGTTTTCTTAAAATCCCTGGATGTTATTAACCGAGTTCAATTTTCAGGAATGAAGACGGAGGGAGTGCCGAGTGATCAAGTAAGCAGCTACGATGTTTCCACAAATACTTGGAATACTTCTCTCTGCCAACTAAATCACCCTCGATCACAGGTCAGTTACTGTTAGTGTTGAATTATCTTCTGACATATTAAAAGAGATTTTATGAATATAAAGATACACATTTCCTACTGATATAAAGGCACGACGGAAATTTTTGTTTGTCTTCTTGCTGTCCGTTGATCTGTATTCTCTCGCAGATGGAGGAATTTTGATTTTCAGTCGTTGAGCGTTAATCCGTTAGATATAGAATATGCTATTGATTCTAGATCGGCAGATTCGCTTCGATACGCTCTTCCGATCAAGCGATCTGCGTAAAATAATACTTATTGGCCATTCATTTCGCTTGAGGAAACGGCAATAAAACTAAGAATGTAATTTGTCCGGAAGGTTTAGTATTGTAGGATGAGTCTATTTTTCTTGAGTCTAGGTATTCCATATGCCATCAGTACTATTCTACCTAGCACGTGACAAATTGTTCTGTCTCTATTGGCTCCGTTAACACCGTTATTCCATTCTATTGGCTGTTGAGGGACAGCTGACGCCCCGGTTTTCCGACTATTGATACAGATTTTTAGTGTTTTGACAAAACAAGGGCAATTTGTCTTCTCTACATCCAGCCAGCTATAACTTGTCAATAAACGTCGTGCCTTACTGCTCCCTCTTACTCTAACTCTGCTGTTGTCACGTGTCGCATTTCCAGTGTTCCCATTGACTACAACCTCCTCTGTCGCTCTCTGATTGGACGTTGATGGTGGCAACTCCGGACTCCAACTTGTCAGGGCTAGTCGAGCCCTGGTCATGGAGGGTTTGTCAAGAGTTTGGTGCTGATGTTTGGAAACAATACCTTTACAGGGCCCTACCCTGACCGGAAGACACCTACAAAACTGCACACTGGGAGGCCGTGTCAATTTAAACGGGGCTCAACAATACGCACCACTCAGCTTCCTAGTGATTTGTGTCCAATTTTGGAGGGAGTGTTGGCAGTGGGGGGTTTAACAATAACATTAGACGGTCTGACACGTTCCAACTGCCTGCCACTTTCCCCAAACAATGTGTCATTTTATCATCGGACCTATAAGTTAGATCCCCGTTAGATCGTTAACGGTTGAATGCGGGTTTAAATCATGTTTTACTAAAAATCTAAGTGCTCTTGTTCTAGGAAATGCACCAGATATAGAATCATTTACGAAGACATCGCTTTTGTGAGAGCACTGAGGTACAGTCAATTCGAAAATTGGAATATTTTTGACGAAGCTGTGGGATGTAGAAGTATTTTGGGATGGGTATTGCGATTCGTTATTAAGTCGAAGGGAACTCTTCATTTGTTCGTAATGCAGCGACGCCAGTCGAAGATGTAATATGTTGCTAAACATCAAAATTCCTAGACGTTGACGCTATTTAATTTCAGAATTCAGAACCATCAACTCTAAGAGGCATGAGCAGCTTGATTTAAGTCAGTTAAATGAACTTTGGCATTCAACAGTTTCAAAACTGATCACTTTTACCGCATTTCCTTGTAGGCAAGCTCAAATAGATTTAAAGTCCCCGAAACCATAACCACCATATCATCTAAAATGAAGTAGATACTTTGTCGGAACTCCAATTAATAGGTAAAAATATAGGAGTCGACCCGTTTTAATTTTCATTACCGGCAGGCGAGTGGCGCTTCCGACGATTCCGGTTTCTTTGTGATTGGTGGAAAAGGACCTAACGGAGTTTTGAGCGACAAAGTGGAACACATCTCCCTCACTTCCCACGCAGTTACCACCTTGCCACCATTACCACATGGGGTTGCTGGGGCAGCCGCTTTTTCCACCGGGGATAGCATACTCGTTTTCGGTGGTAAGTCGATTAAGCACGATAACCCCCTCCCCTTTTTAGGAGATTTTAGCAGCCCAGACATAATCTCGTCGGCGGTCAATTCGTGGATTTGAGTTGTCAAGAAAATTAGTTTTGCTACCAATAGTAAATAATATGATACATAAATTGATTGGGGAAGTTTTGGAACGATGCTGAGTCGCTCTTCCTGCTTGCATCTTTACTAAATGAAAATGCGACCCGTGATATATAAGATCATTCTTCGTTCTGGTGGCACCGTCAAATTGACCGCTTAACCTCGATTTGAATCAATGACACAATGTCTGCAGGTATCGCGGCGGGTGGTGCCAGTGATTATGTTTTCGTTTACAACAAATCCATCAAGCTGTGGAAGGCCGTGGCGTCCATGCCAGAGAAAGTGGAGTCCCCATCGATATTCCGAAATTCAGACGAAATGATTTATATCTTAACTGGATCTAACAAACAGTTCAGGTGTGTAAAACCGGATTTGTGGAATGAAATTGAATGCATTTAATTGTTATATTTAATTATATCTTGTTTTCACATAGAAAATGGACGCCAGATTTCTTGGGGAAGAAGTCGTAAATCTTTTCTATCAAGTGACACAGACAGTGCTTCCCGAAATTATTTGGTCGCATCTGGTTTCACATATTGTGATTGGTCTCAAGATGAAGATGTGACTTCTCTCCAAGAATTTTGTCGTCAAAACTTTATGATGAATATAACAGTACACAACCGTTTAATTTCGAATGCAAGAAAACATCCCATGAAACGATAACAAAGAAGGTAAGACTGACAACAAGGTCACTAAAGTAAACTCTGGGTTCAGGTACAACATTCTGCTCGATGTTTGGGAGACAGTCACCCCAGTAGATTCAGATGTTGTAACAGAGGAGAGCAGTACTCTGATCTCCACCTCGCTGGACGGTGACTTGTACGCCATGAGAACACGCAAAGGCAAGCTCTTCCTCGACAGACTGGAGGGAGCAACTCTGACCTGGTCTCCATGTTGCTCAGTTGACATGCCTCTCACTGTTCAAGCAATGTGCCCTCGGCCGTTGAGGAGCGAATCTTGAACTAAGAGTGCTAGAGAAACAGAGATGGACAGAGCAATTTTCTCATTTTAGTGCAATACTAAGTTAAGATGAAGTCGTAGTTAAAGTTTGTTGAGAGTTAAGAGTGATGTGTTGAGGTATTTGTAACTTTGTAAATCCAGCGTCAGACATTTGATTTGAACTGGAATTTGAATTACGATTCTCTTGTAGATTTTTATCAACACATTTATGCTTCATGCTTCACTTTTTGAAGTTTTTGGTAATTTCATGGCGTGTATTTTGTTGTCCTCTTATAGAAAACTTGGGTTATTGCCCGAGATATATTTGCTGTTAGTTTACACTTTAATTTGAAGTACTAAAGTGATAATTTGTTTAAGTTGAATATTTATATTGGTTTGCCACTTTGTGATTGATAATTGTAGAACAACTTTCTTGCTAGTACTAGTAGAGTGATCGCAGCAATAGAACAACAAAGAAGTACTATCTATCAACTTGAATAGGTTTTTGTAATTTCGCATAATTATTGAACAACCTGTGCTGCACTGCTCGTGGATCTCACTTTTCTATTCTCGGCAGTAAGACTATTAACAATAAGTGCAGGCAATACTGAATTTGTTAATTAAGTCATGTCAAAACTGAACTCTTAACGCCTTGCTCAATACCTATAACTAATTCTAACATTGACTTATTTAATTGTTCTGAAATATAGATACTTTAATGCAATATTGCTCGATGGCGATTAGGTTCTATAATCTAATTCTATAATATCCGTAGAGTTTAAGTAAGAGATTAGATATAGTTCTGCATTTTATTCGCTGTAAATGTTATAACTCTAATGAAGTAAAACTTTTAGAGTTGTTTTTGAATGTCGACTTTTTACGTAATTTGATTGAATCTTTTTATCTCTCAAAAAACTGGTTTCATTTTGTAAAAGCAAGAAACCGACGCGTTTGTACGGTCAATGGCACTGCCACGTTGTCTCACGTTGTCTCACGTCGCGGCAGCAGGGCTAGGCAACGTCTAGCAATGCCACTGTGCCACTTGTCCGACCCTCATTCGAAGCGAATAGAGGAATAAAATGACAGGAGGGTGCGCGCTGCCGTACAACTGTGCCACAGGACAACTTTTTCTGGTTGCTTAGCTGTTTAACTTTACCGCACTCGGCACTATATAATTCAATATTTGTAATCTAACTTGATCTTAAAGTTGAAGTTAAAGTTAACTCAAACTAAGTCTAAAGCCTGGACGACAGACGAGTAACGAAGAAAAACGTTTTACTGTTTTAGTTGTACATACAAACAAAGCATTGTTATCTACGTACAGCATGATCATCCTGACAGTATCTTATGTATTATCTTGTCGCGGTGATGTAGTTGTACCCGACTCTTGTCAAATATTATCTTGTCTCAATATGTTATTATCCATTTCATTAAAATGGCATTTTATTTTTTGACGAGATTATATCCGTCTACCGTTCTAACGAAACCTTCAGCTTTAGCTGCGTGAGTCGGGTATATTACCGCGACAATGGCATTTTAAAAAAATTCAACACTTGTAGGCTTACAACCTACCGTCATCGCTTCGCGCGCGTCACACCTGCTCCTCGAGCGATTCCAAAGAATCGTGGACGCGCATCGCCCGTTAATTCAACACGGACGTGGCCGGCGGCCGCGTAGTTTAACGGGCGATGCGCGTTTCGAATTTTTTGGAATTTGCCAGACCAGCTAAATGCTTGAGAGCGTGGCCAGACCAGAAATGCGTGAGGGCGTGTGATACTGAAACGAGATGCATGATGATATCAGTCTAATTGTACAGCAGCGCGCTCCCTCCCGTCATTCTATTTGCTTCGAATGAGGGTCGGACAAAGTCAGACAAAGTTAACGGGTGATGCGCGTCTAAAATTTCTTCGCGCGTCTACAGTCTAGAATTTCAGAAATGCGTGAGAGCACGTGATGGCCGTGAAAGTAGGTTATCAACCTACAACTCGTTAAGTGAAGTTGTCAGACTTGCCTGATCTGCTGCCGTGAAGCGGCAGCCCCCGCGCGCAAGGCGCGTGGCGTGGCATTTTTGACGAGATGATATCCGTCTAACGTTCTAGCAAAACGTCTCGCCAGAAGAGCAGCAAGCTGAGAGCCGCGCGCGAGTCGGATAACACCTCGACAACATTTATTTAACCGAAAATTAAGTTGAGTAATTGAAAATGGGCCGCAATGCAAGGCAAAGGTGAAGTACCTGGTTAGATAAATAGTTACCTGGGCACTGGGGACATCAGTCTTTTAGTCCTGATGCTTCCTAATTTTCACTACCTCGACACCATCTGGTGCAGGACTTACAAGAGAAATAATTGAAAGAACTTGATATTATTTATAACAAAGTGGCTAAAATAGCTCTTGATGTAAATCCAAGAGAGCCATCAAAAATGTCTCTAAGCAAATGGGGTGGTTACTGTTTAACTTACGGCAACAATTACATCTTAGTTGTTACATGTGCCGTATTGTTAATAAGATATTTCCCTACCACTTTAAAGGAAAGTTCACTGATATCTCAGGAGGAAGTAGGGGAGGGGAAATTGTAACCTTTATACTCAGAAATCTAAATCACATAAGGAATTCTCTTTTCTAGGGGCGAAAGCCTGGGATGTCATCCCTCAGACACTTAGAGCTAGCGAATTTGTCAAAAAATTCTGTCGTACCTTCAAGTCACTTCTTCTATCTAAATTTTCATTAGACAAAGCATACCAAACCGAAAACTCAAATTTTATCAGGTAGACTTATAATCATCAACACCATTAATGGTTAATTACAACATCAAGTGGGAGGTGGATCGTTGACGCGTCGTTAAATCGATTTAACACCGCAACTCCAGTCGAAAGCCTGGGACCACTTAATTAACCTAAAGTCCAAAAACACAGCATAAGTTCAACAACAAGAAGAACTGGACAGTTGTCACTGCTTGTAGTTTAACTGACATTCTTTCCCGACTGACTGACTTTACAATTTCTTCTTCTTCTACATTGGTTACAAAGATTAGTTGAATTTTGCCTATATTTAATATTATATAATTACCTATAGTTTACTAAGATTGAGGTTCCCTCCTGAGGTTGCTGTCCCAACTCTTACAGCAGTCAATCAGACACCCTCACAATTTATTATTTTAAATAGCCTTACCTCATGCCCAGGTTCAAGGGCTTATTTATACAGTTATTCCTTATAAAATTTATTTTGTACATAGCCTCATGTGACTAATCCCAGTTCTCAAGGTTTTAACATTTTCACAGTTTCTGTTCGGACATTGTAACAGTTTTTATGTTAGTAAAAGTTATGATTGATGCCATTTTTATAATAATTCATTTTAAGCTCTATTGATTTTGATGCCTATCAATAAAGATTTTTTCCAAGTGGGCAGTGACACATGAGGCTCATAATTTCTTGCACTGTCAACACTCGGCCTTTGCCGGGTGGGTTGATGGGGCTCATTGAGGTCAAGATTAATCGTTCCTGAATACAATACATTTTCAATTTCATATGGTCGTCATGTCTGCGCTCAATGCTGGGTCAACCCACACTCTTTATCAATTTATTGTTCGAGTGTGAGAATGAGACATATTTATGATTTGATTTAGAAAATGATGTAAATAAAATTTGATGTTTTCTTGAAATTTGTTGTTTTCTTGAATCTATAAATATATTTCATATTATGTTGAAGGTCTTACCAAGGTAGGTGTACTACTAACAGAGAAAATCTAATTTGCCACATCATTCACAACCTAGAAGCCTCATTAAATTATTATATATAACTCCATTCAGTGGCGTAACGTAGAAGGTCAAGCCAATATGGCGCCCCTCGGCGATGAAAATGCGCCCCTAATTGGCGCCCCTGGTGTAAGGGCTTACTGGGAGCAATTATTGAAAAAATGACCGAAAAATCTAAATAAATAGTGATGTTATTAAACCAAACACGCGATTTTGCTAGTCGCGCAGTTAATCTTGCAAAATTGTCCCATATTTTTTATGACGATTTGGCGCCCTCTGATGACGGNGCCCCCCGGTGTAGCCGGGGTGGCTGGGGCAATGTTACGCCGCTGACTCCATTGTGTATTGCTGTGTAAAATTTGATTTTTATTCATTTATTTAAGATAAATCATACAGCATTATTTTGAAGTTTTGGAAGTTTTTGCAATTATCTGTTGTTCGAACTCCATTACAATGATCCAAGAGGCATGATTATACTTAATAGACTAGTTGGACTTTCAATTCATGGGCAACGTTGTCCTATTATGTAGTGGTTTTCTGATAGTTGTTGCAGATCTGAGATACAGCATTTACTTGGCATCAGGATTTAGTTGGTGGTCAGACATAAATCTACTTGAGATTTTTAAGTTTGTAAGTTGGATGAATTAAATTTCTCTGTCCAAGGTCTAAATGTTGGACTGGACTTATAAATGGTCTTATATTGAGAATTCTATAATATCTTCAATGTGTTTGAGAAGGTTTGCTGCTGTCCATTGCTTAATTTCTGGGAAACAGGATTTAATTGCTTCCAAGTTAGAGTTTTGGATGTGGACATCAGATCAGATGAAAATAGATCTTTGATTATTGTCAACATAGAGATAAATAGTAAACCCACAATTTGTGACAATAATGACAATAATCTAACAGGACATGCCATCAACAAAGAAAAAGATTGTTACACTGGGACAAGTCGAAGATACAATTGTGAAGAAAATAGAACAAATAAAGGCCAAAAAGAATAAATCTGGGCCAGTTGTGTTATCTGATTGTAAAAGCTCACGTGTCAACAAAGAATCCTTCAAAAACAAAAAGAAAGGTCCTCTTAAAAAAGTTGAGGCATCAAACAAAAACAATGAGGCTGGTGATACAGATAGTGATAGTGATATCAAAGCAGTGAAACCTTCTGCTAAACTGATGCTAAATGATGTTATTGACCTTGGGGGAACACAAGATGATTATGATTTGCTGCAAAATTTGTCTGACAATGAAGTTGAGTTAGAAATCGATTCAAGTGTCGATCCTAATTTCAATGTCGGTGAACTTATCACATTCATGAAGTCTAACGGATTTAAGACTTTTAAGAAAGTTAAAGAGAAAAATGTTGATAAATCTGCTGAAATGAATGATAAAAAACCTATCTCAAAAACCTGTCCAACTGCCCCTCACAGTCCTACCCCTCATGAAAAGCTTTTATTCAAATCTAATGAGCCTTGGTAAGTATTTAGTTTAATCAACCATCCTTTGCAGTATTAATTAGCAATATTGAATTGTCTAAAGAAAAGCATGCTCAACCTCTTAAGATGGTTTTTATTCAACATGATCCAAGATATTACTTATCACCTGTAGGTATACAAATATTAGAGTAAACAAGACAACTGTGCCCTTCATTGGTATTGATAAATGGAAACTTTATGCAGAACAGCTTTGGAAAAATGAGGTTTGCCTCAAATTATTTATTTATAAATATAGATAGCTTTTATGGTGCAAGTCTCATAAAATGATAAGATTTATTTATTGATAAATTGATTGATAAATTGTTTGTTACTCTTATGAAACAACATTTCAGGTTGATCTTAGTGCAAAGTTAAGAGACAAGTACCAATCTTCTGATCAGCAGTGGATGAAAACAGTCCTTTCAAGTGGAACAATAAATGACAAAGTAATTCTCTTCTAGAGAAAATAATTTAAGAATAAAACAAATTGTGCCTCAGCATATCCATTACATGTTTTTTGTTTTGATCTTTAATCTTAGGCTTTTCTGGCTTTTTAAGCCTTAATGATGATATCAAAATTAAGAACTCACCTAGGGAATAGAGTTCCTAATAATGTTTTGATGCAACGATTTATATTTTCAGGTTTCTGCTCACTGCCTGCTACTTCAAGAATCTCCAGTCCACCATATCAAATCCTTAGATGCACTACTAGGCATGGCAAAGAAAAAAAGCAAGAGAATGGCCATTCAGTCTATTGATACATTGAAAGAAATGTTTCTCAGTACAATTCTTCCAGACTCAAGAAAATTATTTACATTTGAGCAACATGATTTTTCAATTTTGACTGGGGAGAATGTAAATCTGATTGCTCTTGGTTGGCTTGTTGAGGACAAATTGAAATCATGTTATTCGGACTATCTAGAGATCATAAAAGCCCACTTAAATGACAATGAGGTTGCCATAAGAACTAAACTCTGTAACCTGACCTTTCAACTGTTAAACGAGAAACCAGAAAAAGAACAAGAGTTGTTAGCCATTCTTGTTAACAAGATTGGTGATCCAGATAACAAACTCGCCTCTAAGATAATCTATATTCTCACTCAGCTTCTTCAAAATCACCCACATATGAAGAAGGTTGTTGCCTCAGAAGTAGAAAGAGTTCTTTTCAGACCTAACATTTCTGAGAGAGCCCAATACTATTCAATCTGTTTCCTAAATCAATTGCAACTTTCGACAGAAGACAGCGTATTTGCTGCCCATTTGATTGAGATCTACTTTAACTTTTTCAAAGAGTCAATAGAAAACACCAATGTTGACTCTAGAATGTTGGGAGGTTTGCTCACTGGAGTAAACAGAGCTTACCCTTATACTGCTTCTCAAGATGCCATCACTAAGGACAACATTGATACTTTATTCAAATTGGTCTACAGCGATAATTTCAATGTCTCTGTTCAGGCTCTCATGCTTTTATATCAGGTGTCTGGAGGCAAAACTGAAATTTGTAATCGCTACTATCAGGTCAGAAAGAAGCATGTTGTGATGTTTTTGTTATGAACAGTAGAGCCAAATACCTGTATAATACTGTAAAATCCTAATTTATTCATAATTTTGGATTTCCTGATCGAGAAACTCGATAGAAAATTAAAATTTATTTCAAATCTTTATAATGTGAATTAATTAGTTTGTTTTAATGAGCATCTGTTTCAGGCTCTGTATTCGAAGTTGGTGGATGTCTCTATCAGCACATCCTCCAAGAAGTCGTTCCTTCTCAACCTTATCTACAAGTCTCTGAAAAGAGATTCTGCAGTCGTCAGGAAAGTTGCTATTGCTCGAAGATTATTGCAAGTTTCTAATCTCGGTGAGCCGTTTTTGGCATGTGCATCTTTGTACACAATATCAGAGGCAAATAAGAATTCAAATACAGAGACTGATGACAAATCTTCCAATAAAAACACTGAAAGTAAACAGCCAGAAGAACTTAAGAACAAATCTGTCACACAATCTGATGTTTCTTCAAAATCTGATTCTTACTGTGCTGGGATGAGGAATCCACTGTATTCTAATGCTGATCGGCAGGACTTGTGGGAGTTTAGTCTCTTGTCAAAAAATTTCCACCCTTCTGTGAACGAGTTTGTATCATCTCTCCTTGTTGATGGTGAAGTTTCATACAGTGGTGATCCATTTAATGACTTTACCAGAATCAAGTTTCTTGATAAATTTGTCTTCAGGAACCCTAAGAAAGGTGTGCAAGCAGCTAATAAGAAGTTTTACACCAGGAGTCAAGTTACTTCGAACCAACCTCAAGTATATTCGTCAGAATTCAGAGATCAGAAAGAAAGTAAAGTGAATGCAGACGAGCGATTCTTCTTTGAATATTTCAAAGCCCAGAAAACATCTAAAGATACTGATGTAGATGAAGATGACAGAACAGCAGAAACAGATGCTCTTGATTTCGCTGATGATATCAAAGTTTCTTCTACAATTACCAAAGAAGAAAAGAAAAGAAAACTCAAGGAAGCTAAAAATGACGAGGAAGATAGCATGTCTGAATCAGGGTCTGAATTCAGCTATGGAGACATTGATGATGAAGACGATGGAACTGAACAACTTAACGACAAAGCATATGAAAAATTCCTTTGGGAAAATCTCAATTCCGATGGTGAGAGTATTCAAGGATCTGATGATGAACAAGAGGAAGCTGATACCGGGCATGTTATAGAAGAAGGTGCTGAAGACGAGTGGGAAAATCTTGATGTGGCTGAAAGTGAGGAGGAGGTCGACGACAAAGAAGACCATGAAGAGATAGATTCCACGTTTATGGATGCTGAAAACTTGAATAGTTTGATTCTGAAGAATCGTAATAAAAAGAAACGCAAGAATAATTCAGTGTCAGATGATCAAAATTCCAAGGTTTCTAAAAGGGTTAAGTCAAAAAAGCCTAAAAAACAATAAATTCAAAAATGCTAAATCTGGGTGATTTTCTAGTCATTTTTAGTATGCCTCGTTTGATTTCGCGGCTAATTTACTGTATTCAAGTTCCTTAATTTGGATAATATGTTAATTTAATTTTTAAAGGTTTGTTTTTCCTTGATGGTAAGGAATATGTTTTGGGGCCGGGTATATTTTACAAGGTTTTAATTTAAGTTATTGCCTTTTTGAACATGTACTCACGAAATTATTTTATCAAACTCATAGAGGAATTTCTTCAAATATTAGTATCTTTTCCTGTCATCGGTTTTTCTGACAAAAATTGATCAATATTGGCAACAACAAGTGATCGTGATCATATGCACGCTTGTGTGTCATCTATACAATATTTAAATTGTCATATTTATACTGCTGCGAAGTATACCTAATTCACAATTACAATTACTATGTAAAAAAGTTATCAGGTATTACCAGATTATATATATCACTTAATCGAGTTCAGTATTCTTCAAAAGGTAGAAAGATGAGTTAAAGTGTGGAATGAGTCTTGCTACTGTCGGTGACGAAGTTGATGAGAAATCGCTCAGTGAACTCCTGACTTCAGCCCGTAAGAATGTGGTGTCGATAGAAAATCATGAAGATAGGACCTCCCAGGAATACAAGGTTTTGCTGACGTGTGTATTTTTTCTTGAGACAGGTGTAATATATCGTCCTTACTTTTCAATATTATTGCGGCAGTATCCAAGAAGCCCGACCCAGTACGTGAACCAGTTGGCGTACTGGTTCGCGTACTGTGTCGGCCTTCTTGGATACTGCCATTATTGCTCTATTTTTGAGAAATTTAGATCTCACTCATCTGCAGGACTTGATTATTATGACGACTTTGTCGTTAGAGAAATTGTCTGTCTTGGTGGCGACACTTCACCTCTTTTCAAACAACGAAACTATTGATGATGTATCTACTGAAACTATCAAGTAAAGTTTCCACTACCCTCTAAATTTCTAGCTATTCAGTTTTTATGTCAATGTTGGTAATGTCTAGTATTTGTTAGCTCGCAATGGCCCTCAATAAAAGTAGGCTTATCTCAGGTTCATGACTGTGAATGCCTTCCAAGGCTATGTTCACCAGCAACATTACGACTTCGAAAACCGGAAAGCTCACATCTTAGCTGCTAAAGAGTACTACAAGGATTTCCACCATCTCTGTCAGCTATATGACTTAGCGAAGGTGCGAATGAATAGGAATTATTTTTTGTCAAACTATCATTCTAAAATGATAGTTTGAAGTAACCATTCACCGTTACTATGATCTAAAGCTTATCTCACCAATCACTTGTCTCTATCTTCAGACTACAAATTTCGATCTGAACAGAACGAACAATCCTGTAAACAACAGCAACAGGATGGAAAAGATACAAAAATATCAGGACAAGAAAAATCTTGAAACTAAACTAGAAGAGATGGAGAAGCGAACTCATGTTGAAGAGGAGGTTGGCTAGATGTTTTAGTAACAGTTTAGTACACTTCTACTGTCTTCTTTTGAGTAAAAGAACATGTTGTTAGACGTTTCGATTATTTCGCGTGAGCAGTGTTAGATGTATAGAACTAGAAGGGAAGGTGAGGTGTAAAATTGAAAGTATTAAAAGTGGATTAAAATGTGATTTCGACTCAAAGCTTTTCATTTGCATTGTATCCGAGGAACAACGAGGTACAAATCAACGAAACAGAATCCTGACGAATACAATGAAAAGCTTTGATTCGAAATCACATTTCAATCCACCTTCCCTTTTAGTTCTGTACAACTCGAGTAACTGACACTTCTTCCAAAAGTATCTCACACTTCTTCCCAACACTTCTTCCCAAAGTATCTCACATTTCTTCCTTAAAGAGGATGCGACGCTTGGTGAATACTGAGCACAGCTAAGATAAGACATACAATGAACTTACCTTACAACATTTTCCTGTTCCAGGTACAACGTGAGATCTACTTGTCTCAGATTAAACTGTGGGTAATGCGAGTAGAGGACGAAATTTACAATATTAACTGTGAGCTTCCTATGTTGGAACACATGGAGAAAATTAGAGGAGGTCAAGTTAAACAGAGGCCTATTATCAAACCCAAGGTATTGTAGAATACTCGTAGTGCCGACGTCATATCCCTAGGTGTGAGCAAACTCAAAATTTTAATTCAGAACAAATTTCACCATTGTAGGTTAGTTTGAGATACGAAAAAGGATGCTGACGCCTGACAATATCTCTCGCAGGTCATGAAACCGTTCATCTTGGTTAAATCAGAGTTACAGAAGCAAGTTTTCGGAGCAGGGTATCCTTCTCTTCCTACGATGACATTAGATGAGTTTTACGACCAAGAAATGAAGAGGATTGTTGAGGAACAGGAAAGGCAGAAAAACCAACCAAAGTAAGACCAATTCTTCTTCAGTTGATATTAATAAGTCACCTGTTGCTCTGGCATTTAAGACAACACTTGAAAACTTGTTTTTTAAGTGATTTGAGATTTCGAATGGTTGAGATTCCACATTGAAGGCAACAGCCAAATTTTTAGATGTTATTAGGTCGGCTAATTATCGGTTATTTGACGATTCCAATATACAACAAATTTGTGTTTGTAGGCCGGTAGAACCAGAAGATCCCGATGAGGAGACGGAAGAATCGTTAGCTAAAGCTAGGGCTTGGGATGATTGGAAGGACACTCACAGGCGAGGGGAGGGCAATAGACACAATAGAAGTTAGGTTAAATTTCACAGGTGGACGAATTCGGGAAAGTCATGTTCGTGTTACTTATTGGAGGGAGATAAGAATGTGTTCAGAGTTGTCTGTCTAGACAGACGAATTTATCTGGTCTGCTGGAACCAATTATTTTCTTGCTTAATATTGAAGTATTGAAGTGCATCAATAAGACTGTGTAGAAAGTGGGAAATGATGTACTAACTTGTACTTGAGGCGGTCTCTTCAATCATTCGAGTGGCCGGCCTCCTGTACACGTTGTCTCAACTTTGCCAGCGTCCGCCATTTCTTTTTATTAGCTGCTGAAATGATCATATTGCCGATATTGGGGCTGGATCCTGTAGCGGTCTTGAAGTCTTCTTTGACACAGTCAAGCCGAGACTTGCGAGGTCTACTCCTGTGCTGGTTTCCGTTGCTGAAGTTTTTTAAAGAGTCTTTCCAGAGGCATCCTCGCCACATGTCCAAACCACCGCAACCTGTTTCGAGAGATAAAGGTTGCAATATTATCTATGCCAGCACGCTGCAAGACAATATTATTGCTTATCTTCATATACGAATGCCCAAGGCACCCTAAGAATCTTCCACAAGCACCGCTGATGAAAGACCTCAACTCGCTGCACATGGCTTTTGCCGGGGGCCCGTCAACCATGTCTCACTGCCTTAAAGCAACACGGTAAGCACAGCTGCTTTATAAATCCTGATCTTAGTTGGTGTCGTAATGTTGCGATTGTACTGGACACGAGCCAACGAGTTGAACGCAAAAGTGATGTAGCTCATATTAATTCTAAAATGTTTTATTTGTTTAATTCGCATTTTTTACCGTACTTTTATAATCTTTCAGAGAGTTTTCTTCTGTCTTTTTTCTACATTCTACACCTAGATTGTTAAATATTCAAGCAGCAAATAAAATTGATGACGGTCAGTCTTCAATTTTTAATTCATAATTATCAATTCCAATTATCCCGATCTCTATATATCTGCCTTATAACTTAACTCCGTAACTCACGGTGTAGAAACCATGTCGAAGGTGACAATGGCAAAGTCCCACCTTATGGGCCTGGTTGGGGACGAAGACACGTGTACGGCCTTCCTTCTGGGCGGGATCGGAGAACTCAACGACAAAAGGGAACCTAACCTCCTGGTGGTTAAGAAAGGTAGGTTCATTCCTCCGCAAACTTATATTTTCTTGGGGTTGGCATTTTTCTTTTTGAGTTATCGGAGACAAAGTCGGAGAAAAAGAATTAAACTATACGCATATTCAAACAATCGATATATCTTTCTTAGTTTCTTAACAAAAGTCTACGATTCGATCTAGTTTTGAAATGAAAATGTGGTTTTAAGTGTTTCTCGATTAAGGTTATTTAAAGCTTTTGTGGGGCTCGTCGCTCAGAATATTAAAGTGGTAGGTCCTACATCAACAAGTACATACAACAAGATCTTGGTCTATGATTAGTTCAAGTCTCTGTCTAGCGTCTCCTATCTCAACAAGAATTGCGGCTGCTTTCATTGTGTCAGGCGACCGCTGAATTTCCCGTATCATGCCGTCGCTTATTGTTATTACAATTCGCGGAATGAGGACTAAAAATACGCAACAGGCAACTCGCATTTCGCAAACCACTAACCAGACGTCATTTCGGTCAATTTCATTGCTCTGCACGTGTTAGATGCGCGAATTAATGCAGCCGTTCGATGCAAGATTTAAAAACTACACGCTGCACGCGCAAAGTTTGAACACAATCGCGCGTTTCTTTCATTGTTTGTTTCAAATATCTTGAGTCTGCATAACGTCGCCACTATTATATTGTATATGCGACCATTATTCGTACAACGTTGTGTTTTTACAAATGACGAGGATAAATCGTAATAATTGAAATTGTCCGGCTGAACGTTTAAAATCGTGTTACATTTATCTTTCAATCTAGGTAATCTGACATTCGACAAATTACTCAATAAAACTTCAGTTTAAAAGAATTTTGATAGTATCTCTTGATTGATGGTACATCTTGTTGTGATTGTTGTGATTTGAACAAATAATTAAGGCAATCATGTATAATACACATGCATAATGTGAAGTACATTCGTCGGCCGGAGGCAGTTAAGTCTGTTAACAAAGCTATAATTGTATTCGTATACATGATTAAGTTTGATAAAGGAGCGTGCGCGGGGACGTCGTACGTACGGACACATTTTGAGCTAATATTCCAAAATTACGCTGTCGATCGCCAACCCTTGTTTTGTACTTTTTGTGCACGTGCACAAAACGTATCAAAACAATCTGGGCCCATTTGGGCCCTTCGGGCCCAAATGGCAAGATACGGGAAAAAATCTCTAGTTCAAGTCTCAGTCATGAGGGTATCATTAGTTTCCTTGTCAAAAGCAAATGAACACCCACACGCAACTGCAGCGACTAAGATAAAACCGCAAATAACTGCAAAGGGGGAAGCATAAAACAGAAGATAAACCATCGCAGTCGCAGACACGGCGCCAAGCTTCCCAGATGAGTTTATCATTCCTGTAGCCGTGTTTCGTATCATAGTTGGAAAACTTTCCGGAACAATCAGAAAAATCATCATGCAGACAAAGGCGTTGACTATCTTCACTGCCGAGGCAATTCCAAAGAGGTAGAGGTTGTTGACGCAGATAAACATGAGTGTATACACCAGTACTTGTATCACGTGGCTGGCCCTAAGCGGTTTCAGCCGCCCGCAACTCAAGGCTACAAAGTAAGCAGCCATGCAACCCACCAGTGAGCCTATAGCTGAAACACTCAACATCCAGAGATCGTCTTGAGAAAGTGGCAAACATCTGTTTCTATCTGGGGGTGCTCCATTTTGTCCGCAGAAGTTGGAGATGAAAGCTAGAGGAAGGAATACTAGAAGGCCAGTTTCCATAAAATCGTTCGCGAAGTACATGGTACTGAGAAGAAGTGCTGGCTTTCTGTGTACTTCAGAACCGAGAAGGGTCTTGAAGGATCCGAGCTCGGCTCCTTGGTGGCAGAAAACTTTCAAATTTACTGGCAGTTCTACCCGGTTTATCTTAGCCATAAACTTCACTGCTTCTAAGGCTCGTTCAGACTGGCCACTGACACACAGATACCTGGGACTCTCTGGCATGACTATAAGCAGGATAAAGGCTGGCACAACTGGGATGGTGATAATAATAATCAGCCACCTCCAGCCGAGAGAATTGAGAGCGAAATATCCAATAACGTTCACCACAAACGTGGACATATAGCTCCCCAATATCGATATCAGTGGTCCTACAGTCCTGTATTCGTTAGGAGAGAACTCTGTAGAATACACCACAATTGTAGCAAAGTTAGCGCCGATACACGCACCTGCAATGCCGCGCCAGAACAGGAACATGTATTGGTTGTAGGCCATGGCGGCCCCGACACCGGCAATGATGAGTATCACGGTGGTGATGGACATGACTTTTCTCCTGCCGTAAATGTCTGATAACTTGCCGCAGAGCAATCCACCTGTTAGGGGCAGCAATTGTCGAGCTGGTAATGTGATATTTATACTTGGGCATCTAGGAGTAGTTACATTTTTGTATTTAAAATTCAGACCTCTGCATTAATATGTCGCAAAAACAAATCACTTACTCGCTGCGTAGATAAGAAATATCGAGATGGTTATTGTTGCTTCGAACTCTTTCGACAAATTCCATTCGCATCTTAGATACGGTATAATGATGGCAATAAGAGTCAACTCAGCGTAGTCTGAGTAAGCTATCAGAAAACTTATCGTCCAGAAGATGTACTGAGCAGGTCCCACCCCTATTGGAAAATGTTTGCGTGTTTATGATTTTTATTTCAAACTGGAAAGGCTAAAACAAATATAACGATAATTACAGAGAAATTACAGAGAAAATACAGAGAATTTACAAAGAAATACATAACTGAGAAATTACAGAGAAATCATATATAAATAACTGAGAAATAACAGAAAAATTACAGAGAAATAACAGAGAAATTACAGAGAAATTACATAGAAAAATAACTGAGAAATTACAGAGAAATTACAGAGAAATTACAGAGAGAAATTACAGAGAAATTACAGAGAAATTTACAGAGAAATTACAGAGAAATTACAGAGAAATTACAGAGAAATTACAGAGAAAAAACAGACCTATTGTTTCCAAGACTTTGTTAAGTTCCCACTCCTGGTCTTCCTCATCATCCTGACCCTCCAAAGTATCTTCTCTACTTGCTGTAGCTCCGTAGTCTGTCACTTTATCTTCCGACATGACCTGTCTTACATCTGTCTTACATCTGTCTTACATCTATCTTACATCTATCTTACATCTATCTTACATCTATCTTACATATATCTGTCGCTGTCCTTTTTAAGTTAACCAAAGTGTATTACTTACCGCGTGATGTTGTTATACCGGTTGAGTAAAACGTGTTATTTGCACATTTTTGTCGTATTACATCACCTGTTTCGTATTACATCACACTTCTAGCCGTATTACCTCACCCTTTTGCAATTATTTTCACAGTTGTGCGGTGTGCCGTATTACTTCACACGTTTTATTTCTGCAAATCATTAATACAAGAGAACATCCTTTTATTCCTGTTTACTAGCAACTACCCGCACTGCCTGCTAATTTTACTTCCTAGATAATATCGTTACATGACACTGAGGCCTGCTCCAAGTTAGTGATACAAGAGAACGTCCTTTTTTCTTGTTATTGCTATCAACTGCCTGCACTTCCTGCAATTTTTACTTGGTAAGTAATATGGTTGGAGTAAATGATATGGTTGTAGTTATGGTTTATAAGTTATGGTTGGAGCAAACAGACTGAGATGGTTTGGTCATGTAAGCAGAATGCCTGAAGAGCGGCTCCCCAGGAGACTGTTGAAGTGGACACCTACTCATGGCAAAAGATCGAGAGGGCGTCCCAAGAAGTCCTGGCTAACCTTCGTCCAAGAGGATGCATATATGTTTACTGGTCGAGTTGATATCGCAGTCGAGGATATGTTTGGATTGGCGTCTAACAGATTTGGGTGGCGAGGAATGTTAAGAACACGGCGTAACTCCCTTGGTGCAGGCCACTCTTCTGACTGAGGAGCAACCTATCCAAGTACAAGTAAGTAAATAATATCGTTACATAACTCGTAAGTGCAAAGTAACAACATGTTTTCAACTCGGGCACCGCCCTCGTTGAACACATACCATTAATCAACTCAGCCTTCGGCTTCGATGAATAATGAGATTTGCGCCACTCGCTACGCTCGAGGCTTAAATCATGTTACTTCACACATACTCGTTATGTAACCAGATATTATTTACTTATTTCTGGCATTTTGTGATACGACAGATAGCTATTATCAAACAACGACTCAAGATTACGAGCCAAGAATTAATAAATAGCAATTCAATGTACGTAGCTCAAGCAAGTGAAACGCTAGAGAAATGTGCTTTATCATTGAATGAAAAGTTTTCGATTGCGGAATATGTAAAAAAGAGCTGAAATGTAATAAATCTTACCTTTAACCAATTGCAATGAAATACAAATACATAAGAACCGTTACTAACTGATATAATGTCATGGGGAAATAGAATTGCGCTATGTATAGTGTACTTTCTCTACTACTGGTTTACTTCACTAAAGTCTTCATGTATCAGTTAAGCTTAGAATATCAAAATTTGAACAATAAACATCCAGATAGAACGACCAGATGTAACTCACTTCTTGTGTTGTGTCTACTAGATCCAAAATGAACAGTGCATACAGGAAGTAAATACTGACCTACCCCGCTCTCTTTCCGTACGTACCAAATGGTGTATAACTCAGTTTACCAAGAACTCCGATCTCGGACTCTCACTCTCTCCAATTATTGTGTTCCACTGGTTTACACCGTCAATATCTCCTAACTCAGGCCCGGTACAGTTTGTAGGCTCCACTCCACAAGCACCTATGTGAGTGATGGTAGGTAACCAGTCAGTAACATGGATCAACTCCCCGTTTACATTTCCCCCTTGCAGTAAAGGGGAGTGTATGAAGGAGGCTGATCTGATGTGAGCAAAATCGAAATATAAATTCAGAACAAATTTCACCATTCTAGGTTATGATTTGAGATACGAAAGAGGATGCTGACAATATCTCTCGCAGGTCATGAAACCGTTCATCTTGGTTAAATCAGAGTTACAGAAACAAGGTTTGGAGCAGGGTATCCTTTTCTTCCTACAATGACATTGGATGAGTTTTACGACCAAGAAATGAAGAGGAATGTTGAGGAACAGGAAAGGCAGAAAAACCAACCCAAGTAAGACAAATTCTTCTTTAGTTGATATTGATAAGGGGTCGTTCACATATGACGCCATCGCCTAGAGGGGGAGGGGGTTTCCAAATGATGACGAGGGGGCGAGGGGGGTTTGGCCAATGATGATGCCATCAAAAATTTTTAAGAATTTTTAGGATTTTTTGAAAATTTTTGATTTCCTTTAAAAAATTTTATCAGAATTTTACAAAATCAGGAGGAAAATTTTCAAGTAAAAATTCTAATTCGGAAATCTGGTGAAATAATCTGTGCTCACTGGCTAAGTGTAAAAAAATTTAAAAATGACTGCAGAAGACCAAAAATCAAGTTTTATGACATGAAGTAGGGGGGGATTCCTACTGTGATGATGTCACTATGGTAATTTACCTCTGATATTTAGGGGGGCTTTGTCATAATGACGAATGATGCCGGAGGGGGTGTGTAAAAATTACCGAAAATTTGCTGACGTCATATGTGAACGACTTCTAAGTCACCTGTTGCTGAATAATTTGAGATTTTAGCATGGTTTAGAATGGTCGAGATTCCACATTGTAGGCAACAGCCAAATTTGTAGATGTTATAAAGTCGGCTAATTTTCGGTTATTTGCCGATTCCAGTTTACAACAAATTTGTGTTTGTAGGCCGGTAGAACCAGAAGATCCCGATGAGGAGACGGAAGAATCGTTAGCTAAAGCTAGGGCTTGGGATGATTGGAAGGACACTCACAGGCGAGGGGAGGGCAATAGACACAATAGAAGTTAGGTTAATTTCACGGTGGACGAATTCGGGAAAGTCATGTTCGTGTTACTTATTGGAGGGAGATAAGAATGTGTTCAGTGTTGTCTGTCTACAGACGAATTTATCTGGTCTGCTGGAACCAATGATTTTCTTTATGCTTAATATTGAAGTATTGAAGTGCATCAATAAGACTGTGTAGAAACGTGAAGTGATGTAGCTCATATTTATTCTTAAATGTTTTATTTGTACAATTCGAATTTTTACCGTAATTTTATAATCGTTCAGAAAGTATTCTTCTGTCTTTCTTCTACAGTCTACACCTGTACATTGTTTTATATTCGTGCAGAAAATAAAATTGATGACGGTCAGTCTTCAATTTTATATTCATAATTATCAATTTCAATTATCTTGATCACTATATATCTGCCTAATAACTTAACTCCGTAACTCTCAGTGTAGAAACCATGTCGAAGGTGACAATGGCAAAGTCCCACCTTATGGGCCTGGTTGGGGACGAAGACACGTGTACGGCCTTCCTTCTGGGCGGGATCGGAGAACTCAATGACAAAAGGGAACCTAACTTTCTGGTGGTCAAGAAAGGTAGGTTCATTCGTCCGCTAATAATATCTTTTGGGGTTTGCATTTTTCTTTTAGAATTGTCTAGAAAAAGTCTCGTTTTAAAATGTTCAAGAGTTCGAATCTGATAAAAGGAGTTAAACGTATACGCATCGATATCTTTCTTAACAGAAGTCTACGATTCGATCTAGTAGATTTTATGCCATTTTTTAAATGAAAATTTGGTTACTAGTGTTTCTCGATTAAGGTTATTTAAAGCTTATGTGGGGCTCGTCGCTCAGAATATAAAAGTGATGGGTCCTACATACAACAAGATCTTGGTCTATGTTTAGTTCAAATCTATGTCTAGTGTCTCCTATCTCAACAATCTCTAGTTCAAGTCTCAGTCATGAGGGTATCATTAGTTTCTTTGTCAAAAGCAAATGAACACCCACACGAAACTGCAGCGACTAAGATAAAACCGCAAATAACCGCAAAGGGGGAAGCATAAAACAGGAGATAAACCATCGCAGTCCCAGACACGGCGCCCAACTTCCCAGATGAGTTTATCATTCCTGTAGCCGTGTTTCGTATCATAGTTGGAAAACTTTCCGGAACAATCAGCCAGATCATCATGCAAACAAAGGCGTTGATTATCTTCACTGCTGAGGCAATTCCAAAGAGGTATAGGTTGTTGACGCAGATAAACATGAGTGTAAACACCAGTATTTGTATAACGTTGCTTGCCCTAAGCGGTTTTAGCCGCCCGCAACTCAAGGCTACAAAGTAAGCAGCCGTGCAGCCCACCAGTGAGCCTATAGCTGATACACTCAGCTTCCAGAGATCGTCTTGAGAAAGTGGCAAACATCTGTTTCTGTCTGGAGGAGCTCCATTGTGTCCGCAGAAGTTGGAGATGAAAGCTAGGGGAAGGAATACTAGAATGCCAGTCTCGATAAAAATGTTCGCGAAGTACATGGCACTGAGAAGAAGTGCTGGCTTTCTGTGTACTTCAGAACCGAAAACGGTCTTGAAGGATCCGAGCTCGGCTCCTTGGTGGCAGAAAACTTTCAAATTTACCGGCAGTTCTACCCGGTTTATCTTAGCCATGAACTTCACTGCTTCTAAGGCTCGTTCAGACTGTCCACTGACACACAGATATCTGGGACTCTCTGGCATGATGATAAGCAGGATAAAAGCTGGCACAACTGGGATGGTGATAATGATAATCAGCCACCTCCAGCCGAGAGAATTGAGAGCGAAATATCCAATAAAGTTCACAGCAAACATGGACATATAGCTCCCCAATATCGATATCAGTGGTCCAACAGTTCTGTATTTGTTGGGAGAGAACTCTGTAGAATACACCACAACTGTAGCAAAGTTAGCGCCGATACACGCACCCGCAATGCCGCGCCAGAACAGGAACATGTATTTGTTGTAGGAGGTGGCGGCGCCGACACCGGCAATGATGAGTATCACGGTGGTGATGGACATGACTTTTCTCCTGCCGTATATGTCTGACAACTTGCCGCAGAGCAACGCACCTGTTCGGGGCGGCAATTGTTAAGCTGGTAATGTGATTTTATACCTGGGCATCTAGAAGTAGTTCCATTTTTGTAGTTAAAATTCAGACCGCTGCATTAATATGTCGCAAAAACAAATCACTTACTCGCTGCGTAGATAAGAAATATCGAGATGGTTATTGTTGCTTCGAACTCTTTTGACAAATTCCATTCGCATCTTAGGTACGGTATAATGATGGCAATTAGAGTCAACTCAGCGTAGTCTGAGTAAGCTATCAGAAAACTTATCGTCCAGAAGATGTACTGAGCAGGTCCCACCCCTATTGGAAAATTGTTGTGTGTTTATGCTTTTTATTTCAAACTGGAAAGGCTAAAAACAAATATAACGATAATTACAGTGAAATTATAGAGAAAATACAGATCTATAGTTTCCAAGATAATTACAGAAAAAATACAGAGAAATAACAAAGAAATTACAAAGCAATAACAATGAAATTACAGAGAAAAAACAGAGAAATTGCAGGGAAAAAGCAGACCTATAGTTTCCAAGACTTTGTTAAGTTCCCACTCCTGGTCTTCCTCATCGTCCTGACCCTCCAAAGTATCTTCTCTACTTGCTGTAGCTCCGTAGTCTGTCACTTTATCTTCCGACATGACCTGTCTTACATCTGTCTGTACTCTGTCGCTGTCCTTTTTACAATTCAACTAACTAATTTCTGGTTTTTTTACGACTGACAGCAAAGATCGAACAACGACTCAAGATTTTGAGCCAAGAATTAATAAATAGCAATTGAATGAGGTAGCTTAAGCACCACTGCAAAAAAGTTGTATTGCGGTAGGATTCCTACCTTAATTAAAAATCGTTCTAACCGAAATTTTTCTGAAGAACAAAAGTTAAATTCAGTATCAGTTGCGATCTTAAATTTTTCGGTTGAAGCTATCGCTATAATCGTCTAGAATTGGACGTTATTTTGCGGTTAAAACTGATGTTTTGGTTACAAAAATATGTTTCGGTTAGAAACTGATTTTTTAGTCTACATATTGATGTGATTTATCGGCTAGAAACTGATTGTTCGCTTAGAAATCGATGTTTCGATCTAGAAATGGGTGGTCACGGTAAAAACGCCTCTAACCGAAAAATACTTGAACTGACCGATATTTCTGACCGAAATTTCGGAAATCGTCGTACCAGTAAAAAAACTTTTTTGCACCTATGAGCTCAAGCATAGGAAATGTGCTTTATCATTGAATGCAAAGTTTTAGGTTGTGGTACATATAACAAAAGAGCTGAAATGTTATAAATCTTACTTTCAACCGATTGCAATGGAATACAAATATGAACCGTTAATAACTAATATAATGTCAAGGGGAAATAGAATTCGCCGTGTATAGTGTACTTCCTGTATTACCGGATTATTTCTGAATGAAAGTCTTCATTTGAAGCTTAGAATATAAA
The DNA here is from genome assembly GCA_000226015.1 of Mnemiopsis leidyi. Classification (NCBI taxonomy): domain Eukaryota; kingdom Metazoa; phylum Ctenophora; class Tentaculata; order Lobata; family Bolinopsidae; genus Mnemiopsis; species Mnemiopsis leidyi. The sequence goes on along the minus strand of JH155348.1, from coordinate 194,977 downwards.
CATCCTTGAACCTGACAGATCTAACTCACTTCTTGTATTGTGTCTAGATCCAAAATGAACAGTGCATACAGGAAGTATATACTGACCTACCCCGCTCTCTTTCCGTACCTACCAAATTGATGACCCCCCCCCCCAGTTAGATTGTGATTATTGCAAGCCTACAAAATATAACCTCTAGTGTTACATCTAGTATTACTTTTAATAGAGTTCGAAAGGTTTTCATTCCTCTCTTGAAGGTCTTCACATGCATGCAGGTGTACATAATCAAGTATGTACATGGTAATATTATTAAATATTATTCTCAATTATTTGGACAAAAGAGACACAAGTAAAAACGCTTTTTATTTTCTTGAATATCGTAAAATGCTAGTCGGGAAAAGGTCATAAAAAGGCAGATTAATATTAATCTATTTCCTATCAAGCATTGCCATTGCGTATTTAATTGCCACATAGAATGAGGAAATCGGGTATAAATCAACCATATTATGATTTATGACTCACATAGAAAGTTTCGCTCTGAAACTGAAGCATAAATTCTAAGTTAACGAAACCAGTTTGAACCCTGGTAGATATTTTAGTTGAACACTCAGCAAGTTTCCAACCAAGGAGTCCAGACTCCTCCGAAATTGTCCGGATTTCCTTCCGGATCAGACGGTTTATTAGCGGGAGGAACTGCAGCGTCTTTATGAACCTGTAGTCTCGCCAACATCTGCTGCACAACTTCTGGATTGTCTTTAGAAACCTCCTCCTTTTCATACGGGTCAGACTCCACATCGTAAAGTTGGACTTTGTCATCTAGCTTTGTCCTCCAGGATGTGGCACTGACCGGTTCTCCTCCCATCGCGTACTCCCAACCGTCCTCACCCTTCTCCTCGGCAGCGGCAAACAAAAGGTTTTCCTTGTACATTCTGTAGTTAACCGCCGGAGGTGGAACCCAGGGTCCTCTGCCTGGATCACCTTGAAGCAACTTCCACTTTCCCATTCTGAGTGCTGCATTGTTATCAACTTGATCGTAGTTTACTAAGAACTCAGATCTCGGACTCTCACTCTCTCCAATTATTGTGTTCCACTGGTTTACACCGTCAATATCGCCTAACTCAGGCCCGGTACAGTTTGTAGGCTCCACTCCACAAGCACCTATGTGAGTGATGGTAGGTAACCAGTCAGTAACATGGATCAACTCCCCGTTTACATTTCCCCCTTGCAGTAGAGGGGAGTGTATGAAGGAGGCTGATCTGATCCCTCCCTCCCAGTAGGTAGCTTTACCTCCACGCAGCGGATAGTTTATCTGTCCGATAGAGAACCTACCTAACATTCCACCGTTATCTGCAAAGAAGATGAAGACAGTGTTTTCCCATAGCCCTGAATCTTTGAGGGTATACACAACAGACTTGACGATATCATCGAGAGCAGTGACCATCGCCAATAAGGTTCTCCTGGTTTTATCCTTGACAATACCCTCATACATGTCATAGTACTGTGTCGGAACCTCCGCTGGAAAATGAGGGTTCTGCATGGGGAGGTAGAGAAACAGAGGCTTGCTCTTATCGTGAGAAGATATCACTTGTTTGGCTTGTTGAGTGTACAAGTATGAGGAGTAGGTTGTGTTAGTACTCCACAAAACTTCGTCTTTTACTTTCCCGCTGTTTTCTAGTGTATTGTACCGGAAATCAAACCCGCTGGAACCTGTTAAGGAGCCTAGTTCCTTGGTATAGTAATCAGTTGCGCCGTTAAAGTACCCATAAAAAGAGTCAAATCCCCGTTTAGTTGGGGTATGATCCCATGAGCAATGTCCCAAATGCCACTTCCCAATCCCATGTACGGAGTACCCCAGTTTCCTCATGTACTCCGGTAAGATGGTCTCGTTTAAAGGCAGTCCAAAAGGAGTGTCAGGACCTATAATTGAATGTTGTAATCCAATTCTAGAAGGATATTTGCCCGTCATCAGAGCTCCTCTTGTTGGAGTACATATGGGCTGTACGTAATACCTGTCGAATATCGTTCCTGTTGATGCTAGCTCCTTTAAGTTGGGGGCAATGGTGCGCGCGTCGTGCCAGGGCACGTCCCCCCAACCTAGATCGTCTGCTAAAAGCAAGACGACATTAGGTTGTCTTATAGCGGATATTAGCTGGAGAAGAAGCAGGAGCAGGGGGGCACTTCGACTGGAGAACAACATCTAGTTGGAGGTGTAAATAATTAAAATTTGTGTACCTTAGTTTCGAGGAAGAAATGACGGCATTTAAAGCAAGTACAAAAAGTCAATCTGGAAATTTACAATAGCAAAAAGCAAGATTGAAATTTTCTACCGACGTTCGCTAAACCACAAGAACAAATAGACTACAAGTCCGGGCTGTGATAAGTAGTGCCGCTCCTCAGCACTTAGAAAACTTGTTACAACATCCTGGTAAGAAATTACGTCAGAGACTGAGTAAATAACAGCTGTTTCACTGACAGCGTGTTGTGGTTGTACAAACAACCCTTTTCAAGTAGGAGAGAAACACCCAGAATCGTGAAATGACAGGGTGGAATTATTTAGAAAAACATTTTCGTGGCACGGGTTTCCTTCTTCTATCGTAGTTAAATCCTCGTGCCTTGTATCAAGTTACTGATAAACTTATCATCACGGTCACCGGTTTGACTTTCGATTATTGAATAGCTGGCGGAATGCCGATTTATTTGATCGACCGTCTGCTCAATTAGGTTTGGCTGCGAAAATCAGGACTGGCTGGCATTTTGCCAAAATTTAATTAGATGGTGTAACTGGTTGTCGGTATTTTAAAGAAATGGCTTATATCGTCCAATTTGAGCCAATTAACGGTCAATCTGATGCTCGACTTTTTATCATACAATCCACTTTTAACGATGATATTATTCAGACACGACTTTTTATCATACAATCCACTTTTAACGATGATATTATTCAGACACGACAATAGGTGACATAGAGTCCAATCTGAAAAGACTGATGGCAAGAAAAGACATAGGGATCATCCTTATAAATCAGCATGTAAGTTTAAGGCCATACAGTAAAGTAACACTGTTACAGGGGGCATAAGTCTCATTCCCTATGTTTGTTTGCCCGTATAGCTCAGGCTGTGATCAGAAAATTTCATAAAATTTTGCGGGAAACAGTTGATTTTTTAATTGTTACGTCGTGTGTTGAATGTGTCAAATGCTGCCAAATCCATGTACATGTTCATGTTTTCATATGAGCGTTTATTTTTGCGTTTTAAGGCCATTTCTTGTGCTTGGATATGTGCTCTTTAAATTACTTTTATTTGGGTAGTGTAGAAAATAAAGCCCTTGTTTGTCGGCTAACTGCGAGATCGTGCTGACATGAAACTCCTATGAGATATGCACATTATATCTTGACATTTAGACCAGATAAAGGTATGTTTTTCTGCAGGAAGAGGCCAAACCAATATAGCCGTAAGAGCACGTGATGCAAGCATGTTCATTGACCGAAATATCTTTTAAATTAGCGTCCATTCGAAAAGATGAACGTCGATTTTGGTGCAATTGACATAATTAACAAATGAACAAATGAAGTGTTACCTCAGAAATTTTTGAATTCTCCTGATCACAGAGGGAAGTCAATCAGAGGAAAACGACTTATGCCTCCTGTACTTTCTGACAAAAGAAGGAGACCTAACGTTTATCGAATTCTATAAAGTCCATCAAGCTTATCTGTGTATTTAAGAATTTAGTCGATTTTCATTAGTCATGTGATTACACATCCAGTAAATTAATGGGCTATAATCTTTGTGAGTTATGCATACATTTTGCACGTGTATATTGCATAATAGTGGGTACATTAAGGTACCTATGTATATTTGCATATTTCTCCACTTCCCATTTTCCCTTTGTGAATCTACACACCTCCGAAATTAACTCTTTGTGGAGCGCTCCCTCGATGTAACATCAATTTTACCAGTGATTGATAAACCCCAAACTTTTGTTTCTTTTCAAAAGTATTTCTGCTACATTTGAGCACGTTTCTGTTATGTCATGAATTTGGGAAGAAGCGGGGTAAGGCACTGACCAGTGACCATGACCTGGAATTTACCCTATGATCAATGATCAAAAATTTTTGATACGCCTGAAACATATTGTGACAAGATTGGGGCCAAGCCACTGGCGGTTCTAAATGTACCAGGGCCTCGAAACTTGGCAGAGACACTTGGCACATCGGGCCCAGTTGTTTTCGGATTATTTGGTTGTTGTTTATTTTCGTTTATTCCGTTCATACTGGGTATCTAGTCTTGGACATAATATCGGACTGAAGTTAAAGTACTAAAGTACCGCTCATGTTGAAAATACTTATTGTAGGCAATCTAAGAAATTGGCTACATTTTTTGGATCCATCTACTGCATTTACTGGGTATCCCCTCTTCCCTCCCCCCACTTTTCTTGGATAAGAATTCCTCCCCCCTCCACCTCGTTTTGTGAATGTCTACTACCTGCAAAGTTAATCAAAATCGTATAGTTCAAACTCCTGTTATTCAAGAATCCGGCAAAAAT
>JH155348.1:166343-189680 GCA_000226015.1 Mnemiopsis leidyi | reverse complement strand
AGTTCTTCAAAAGTATGACTAGGGATTTCATCCGGACCAGAAGCAGTCATTTGGATTTAATTTCTTCAATTGCCTTCATAATGTCTTCTTCTGTGAAATCCAGCATTTCATCGGTAAAAGGATGATTGATGGTGGGAGGAGTGAACATCGCATCCTTGATGTTAGTCTTTCGGGGGTCACTAAAGACGGAGGAAAACTGGTTTTGTAGAAGGTTTGCAATGTCTTTAGGACTGGATTTTATACTGCCATCTTTATCGAAAAGAAGGTTTATATTGGACTTCTTTCTTGAAAACTTCTTTGCATGTCGGACTGAAGTTAAAGTACTAAAGTACCGCTCATGTTGAAAGTACTTATTGTAGGGAATCTAAGAAATTGGCTACATTTTTTGGATCCATCTACTGCATTTACTGGGTATCACTCGTTTTTTCTTCTTCTCAATAGTACAAGTTATTATGACATCCGGGCGCGGCGCAGCACGTACAATCAAATATTATTGGCCTTGCTTAGCTAGTGTGAAGCTTTCCTTTCCAGTCTGGCTTTTCTTGAGCCAAATTCTTAATAATTCATCCACATCAACACTTGAGCTTGTTGTACAGTGAATATAATATAGTACTCTGTACTCATGCATTGCACTATAAGGTTGAGAACTAGGAGCAGTACAATTTTCATGAAGCCCATCTGCGAATTTCGTTACTGTCAACGAATTGTGAATGGTTTTTACAGTTTGCTCTACAAATGGATTAATTTATGCTAGATCTCTAGATTATATCCAAGAAATTTCACTATTCGCGGGCATTCTTGGCTAAAATTTGTGAATAATTTGATTGTTGGCCCAAAATTTCTTGCGTATTTATGGCCGGAACCCCACTCTTTCGTTCCGCATAACCGTTTTGATAAAACTAAATCCCCTTCCTCTGGCTAGTTGATCTCGTTATATGCTAACGATTTCATATGTGAGATGTTGCTGAGCGGTGAACCGTAATCAGCAAAATGAAAGGCTTGTCGGACTTTGTCGTGCCCTCATTCGAAATCATCACTACCGATGTACTTCTGATGTCTGACGTAATTATGTGGAATAAAGTTACAAGTTTCGTCGCCTATCTGTTATTACAGTACTTCAATTAATCTCATTAACCAAACCCTACAGATTGCAAATGACGTGAGGCACATTATTGAAGCACATACTGCTCCTATCCCAGCTCTCCTAGAAATACCATCTAAGGAGCACCCCTACGATGCAGCTAAAGATTCCATCCTGAAAAGAGCCAAGGTTAGACTTTTGTACCTTAAATCAGATTTGTCTCGCTCCAGTACAAACCACTGACGTTGAAACTACTAGTCACTATTTAAAGTACGAGGTATATAACCTTGTTATAGGAAGGGCTACACATTGCGGCCATCTAACGGTGATGGATGATGATTTATTCTGAAAATAAATAATGTGATTTTTCAGGGAATGTTCAACGTTGACGAGATGCGATAGGAGGTGAAGTTTACATGATAAACTGGGGGCCGGAATGAACATGAAAGTTACTACTGAATGAATCATCAGAACACATTTGTCAGAAATCTACTTTAGTTTGAATATGAACTCGATGATTATTAAGAATATTGGTATCGTGATGCTTATGTTTTAGCTGGACTTTGCCAAATGGATTTATCATTGATTAAATTTCTTTAATTTTAGGTGAAAATTGAATTTTGACACAGCTGGTCTGTACTCTGTATCCTGTATGAAATTTCTTATATTTTAGTTGATTATGAGTTGACATTTTTCTTGTTAACTGTGAAAAACTCAATACGCCAATTCGGTAATATAATAAATAATAATAACAGTAATAAATAATAATACTGTTTCGCCATCAAATCGACAAAGCTGTCGAGTTTCGTTCCAATATTTAGCCTCTACATAAATAATAATTTTACTCAACCTCTTCGCTGGACACAGATGACGATTGAATAGGGAACTTTGACTGCACAGTCAAAATTACATCTCCGAGCATTGCGTGATAAACTGCTGAGTGCCACTTTGTCTGACTAAAATGGAGTGTCTCCTTTACCCGCTTAAGCCCCATTTATCTCTCCACAACTTGACACAAATTTGACATTCTAACCCCTGTCGATCATCTATTGTACTGTTGTCAACATATAAGTATAACCATAACAGTCTATGAAGAATTACCGCTTCTATTAACTACAGAAAGTGCTGACCCGCTGGACCTCTAGTAAATATTAGTAGTAGTAGTACCCAAAAATACCCCGAAGTGCATTGTCCAAGTTCGTCATACTTCATGCATATGCGAGCTTCAGCTGCCTAGTCAGGACATAAACAACAGTACAACGTGAAGTATAGTCAGGAGGTCTACACAACTCACGCGGTCACCTGGGACTGACGTCACAATTGCCAGGGAGCCGATACCGCACCTGAAACGGAACTTAGCACCTGTGACTACGAGCGTCATTAGCCTGGACTTCGTCGTCCAATACTCATGATCAGTAAAGGTCTTTTGCAATTTGTACTATAGTTGTGGCTCTAAGCTGGCGTTGCAATTTAATTTATAAACTTGCCGAACGAAAGTTGATACGGCGTGTTAAATTGTCAGATAATTCACATGAATGAAGTTAATACGAATAAGGGCCCACGGCTGGAAGAGCCAGCACCTGTTTTACTGGCTTGTTAGGCTAGACGAATTACGTCTCCTCGGTGCACGTGTTGTAAGTAAGCTCAATCTTCATGCACTGTTGGTGTTAGTTGGGGGATGGTGTAAGTACTTAATCTCCCATTAAAAGCCTCCATTCCCTCCGGCTAACGTTTTTATTTGCCCAGGCCCACCGCCTCCTATTTCTTTACCCTTCAGCCGCAACAAAGATCTAATCATCTTTATCGGCATCCTTTCTCGCCGCGATATGAGATATCAAAAAGTTGTTGCTGCGGCGGTTTGCTGTTGCCATTTGTTCAGGTCTCCTCTTACTTTTTGTCTTAAACTTTAAGTTTACGTGTGGACTTGATTTATAATTAAAGTGATAGTCCCCTTTAAACCATAAAGCATTTAGGCTGCTATCTTCCGTTGACCAAACACAAATGTTATTGTTTCCATATTGATAAGGCCATCTTCAATCTTTAAATCAGGATTCCAATTTCTTAATTCTAGTGCATGCGTACAATTTCCTCATTCGTTCATGTGCGAATATCAAGACATGGGAGAAGAGAAGCAGATTTCAAGATACAACGACGATGCTTTTGGAGCAGCTCTTGTTGTCTTCACTGCGTTTTGTGCCTTAGTCAACGCAACACTGATTTTTTCCTTCATATACGCCAAAAAGTACAAGAAGAATTACCATTTTGCTTTTCTAAACCTAGCATTTTCTGATCTCGTATTGGCAGTTTTCGGCTTTACAGTTCGGGGACCTGGTAAGTGAGGCAAAAAATATAGGTACATTTGTCATTTCGTTTTGCAATGTAGATCAAGATGGTGAGTTTATAAAATAACAATGACACTGAGTTTGACGATCATCCTCATATAGAACTAAAAGATAATACTTGTATCTCGTTCTTTTTTATTCAATTTTAATACCAAATCCTGCCTGATTGTGATAACGATGCATATCACTATCATTGCAATTGCATGAAGTTATACATAACTTATGGCATGATCAATGATCATGCCATAAGTTATGTATCATTGATTAATGCAAAAATTAATCACATTCACATGACATCAACTAATTGATCAAGACACTGGCTTGAATAAATGTTGCTGTGTTTCAGTTATTATTGGAGGAACAACCCAGGTACAGTGCCAAATCTCGGTACTTCTCAGCACCGCCATCACTATTTGGAACCTCCTAGCAGTGGTTCCTATTGCATATGATCGGCTTATTGCCACCGTCAAGCCTCTCAGGTGCGAATGTCGATAAATTCTAAAAATTATCGCGTCAAGATAAGAACCCAAATTTTGAAATTTCTAGTCGGCCATGGTCTCTCTTTTAATCATTAATTTGTCTAATAAATGTTGACGCCATATGTTCGATTCGTTCAAAAAACACCGTGCTGTAAATTTATCTAGAATTCTCCAGGTACAACGAAAGAGCACACTCGACTCATCTCAAAATTATGATGATCTCTTTTTGGATCTTTGGAGCGGTTTACACTGGTATGGCCAAGGTTTACCAACATTTCAACGGCCGATCATTTCACTTATTTGATCCAAAAGGCCAGGGTTGCTACTTCGACTGCTCCTACCACAAAAGTTTCCTCTACTACCTTAATATTGTCCTCTCAAGGATAACTCCACTTATCTTCAACATAGTGGTCTACGCTCTGGTTACTCACGTTATCCGCACAAGAAACATATTCAAGTCTAAAAAGAGTTATGAGATATTGATCCGAGCGGTACTGATATGTATCACCTTTACGTTGTCATGGTTACCAGGTGAGATTCTCAATATGACGAACGTCAAAGACGCTGAGATCTTGCAGATATCCCAGTTTATTTTCTACATAAACTGCCTCACTGATCCACTTTTCTACACCTGCACTTCCAAACTCTTCCACAAGTGTTGGAGCAAGTTGACTAAGTCCACCAGCCGGATCACCACTAGGAGGACCACCAAGCCGGCCAACTCTACTACCCCTAAGTACTCGAGAAAGTCGAACACTATCAAGACGAACTCACCCAGCACTGAGAACTCTCCTACCCCCGGTAATATGGACACCTCCCAGGTTGAGGATCCAGGGAGGTGTGTTGTGTTTGAGTCGTCCTGTTGTAAGGACGGCGAGAGGAAACATTCACTATTGAACTCAAAATGCGAGGGACTTTGAGAAGGTGGTGCAACAAGAGGCAAATTAGCAGTTGAATTATCGAAGTTTCTAAGCTTCGGAATTGGACCCTATTAAATGTCTTAAACCCATTTAATGTCTTTAAGAAGTATTCAATGTTTTGAAGAACTTATCAAAATGAAAATCATAGTCATACTTGAATTTGTTTAACGAAAATAACAATAAGGAGAATTTAATTTTAAACGAAAACTTTAAGTTATTATATGATTTTCATCTATGAATTGGATTTCTATTTCCCAGAAGGCAATCATCTATAATCAATCATCTATAATCAATCATCTATAATCAATCATCTATAATCAATCATCTATAATCACTTATTATATCTGCAATCAAATCGCCAAATATACTATTATCCAAGCCTAAATCATTAACAGTAACTTATAGAATATTTTACCTCTTGAGGCTCATATTAAGGTTGATATTAAGGCTGTTAAAAATGAAGTTTAAACTTTTGAAAAGAGTGCTCCATTAGGATTGAAAAAAGTTAGAACGATGAAAACAGTCTGATAGTTGAAGTCCTTGACCATCGTATCGTAACTCGTGGTTAATATAGATTTTAGAAAGGAGCTGTTGGCGATGACGTTCCATGTCTCATTGCTGCAGGCCTAAAACCATGTCTACCTCTGTGTCTCGTTTTAGATTTCAATTGCAATGCTGCCATAAAATTCGACGACGCACCGGCTGAAATGATAACGGTGAAATGCATTTTGACTACTATACGAGTATTCGATGATCAAAAGATACGTATCAAAGTATTGAGCTCTTGCATGGCTAATGCTATAATTATGGCATTGGCTATTTAGGTAAACGTACTATAAACGTAGTGACAAATTACAATAATATATAGTGACAAGTACATTATAGTGACAGTTGACATAATATATAGTGACAAGTACATTATAGTGACAGTACAGACGTACTACAGTATAGACGTACTATATAGTGACAATAATATATAGTGACAAGTCAAGTTTATTGATACCTCAACTTTGTTTCAATTTACTTTTCAAGTTAATCCTAAGGTCTTACTTTTGCTATCGAAACTTTGATTTTTGATTCATTTATCAACCTGTAAACAAGTTTAAGCTTGCATGAAGGATTCCAGTAGACTTTTAGGGAGTCGTACCTCAAGAAGGGAAGCAGGTGGAGGACAACGGAGGAGGGGAAGGGAAGAGCGAAAAGAGTGAAGGAAGAACTAGAACGGTGAATGGGTAGAAGAGGGAGAAGGGTTGTAGTATATAGGGTAGGGAGGAGGGGAAAGGGACAGGGGTGGAGGGAGGACGATGAATGGTGAGCGAGGAAGACAGGAATGAACATCGGGAGGCCGAAGGGGATTGAAAAAGGAGGAGGGTGGCCGTGGAGGAAGGCGTGTGGATGGAGGATTGAAAACTAAAGTGGGGTAAGGATGGAGAGAGAGAAAGGAGGGGACGGAGGTAAGAGGAAGAATTAAATGGCCGAAGGACAGGGTCAATGCAATATTTTTTTGACATGTCACTATTTGGTACATGTCACTATAAGGTATTGTCACCACAAAGTACGGGAATCTATTTTTGTAACCAATCTTATAAAGCATACAAAAAATAAAACCATAGTGATTTTAGAGTACTTACGACAGTCGCATTCAAGTTTTTCAGTTTCTACAACACTTCCATTCAACTTACAAGTTCGTTTCTGGACACACACATTGTTTCTCTTTCTGTTAATTATAGATCTATCATTTTAGATCTAGGATTATTAGATCTAGGATTACTAGTGGTCCAGTAGTTGAAATGAAATTTCGTAAAAACAAATGGTGGACACAAAATTGATATATCACATAATGGACTAAATGACTAACACAAATTTTTGAATACCCATGTTGTGTAGGTTTAACATGAGAGTGTGCTTTCAGAGGCATGAAGCATTACTTTAGTAATAGCCGTGATTAGTAAAAACGTTCTAAATAAGTTTGTTTCATCCCCATCATACGTCTGTTTGCTGACAATATGGTTAATTTTTTAAAAATGCTTATAGATAATAAATTAAGTACTGGACACAGTTAGACCAAGCTCCCCAAGAACACTTTTCTTCTTCCTCTTCTTCTTCATCAGGAGCTGCATCTACTCTCTCACATTCTTGTCGAACTGTATAGGACAGGAGACTTATTTACTGTTTAGTGCTTGACTGTTTCTAAAAAAAGGTTTTTTGATCGAATTGGGAAAGTTTAATTATAACTCTAAAAAACCTCTAAAAAACTGCTATATCAATTTTGGGAATTTTGGGGTGATATTGAGTTTTTAGATATAGAATTTTGACTTATTTTAGACTTTTTCAGTTGCATTACACATAAATATTTCAAAAAACTATTGCATGGTACTATGTGTTGACCAAAAAAATGCCTCTTAGAATTCAATCATAAAAAAATTTAATCATAACTCTAAAAAACTCTAAATCTATTTTGGGATTAGCTTTGAGTCGTGTATCATCGCGATAACAAGCAATGGGATTACTATTGCTGGGAACTGGAAAGACACTTACACACTGAATTGTCAGCATCGCACATTTCCTCGAAAGAAGTCTCTAGTTCGTGCGTGGAGCCGATGTAGTCTGTAAATTAAAGGTTGCGTTTTATGAAACATCGCTAATAGAAGATCGGTCGATTCAGTCAGTCCCTGTCTACTTCAACTTGTACCAGATTTATACGATTCAAAAATATATGCAGCTAGTTTTTACATAAGATGAAGTTCCAATGGACATTTCAACCTTACTTGCTTCGAGGAGGATCGTGGCAAGCTCATGGAACTCGTCAAACACGTCGATCTTTGTGACAAATTCCATTCCAGAAATTCCCTTCAATTCAGCTGTGTTAACACTATTTGTCACACCAAGTGCCACGATGTCGATACCATCTTCTTCCCTTTAAATTTAATGATGAATCGTGAAACTAATATTTCTATACGCATTTAGATATAATACGTATTTAGAAACAAATTAGAACTTAAAATTAGTTTTAAAAAAAGTCACCTCATTTGAGTAGCAAAAGAAATGGGACTTCCTCCTACATTCGACTTTCCGTCTGTAATGAGTAGAGCTACTTTCTTGTAACTTGCTGCAGCTTGAAGCATTTGTCGGGCAGCCTGAAAACAAATCATCCATTGCGTAATAAAATAAAATAATTGCTTAAAATGATAAGGTCGATTTAGTTTTACGATGTAACGTATGTTGATAAGCTTAAGTCACTGGTCACCCAGATGTTTACCTTCAAAGCTCCGTTAGTGTTAGTAGACCCAGCACGGTACTGGAACCTCCGGTCGTTAAACTGGTCTATTATCTTACAGATGGAGTTGTGACAGCAGGGGTCTACTTCTACATGGACTTGTGTTGAGTAGGACACTAAACCCACACACACTTTCACTCCAGCATCGTAAGCCTTCACCGCCATCTATATATAGTGGACGTGCAGTTATTTTGGGTACATTTTTCTGATTTGTATTTTCAGTATTATGAAATATCTGCTCTTAAAGCGAGCTAAGAAAAGCAGATAAATGTTGTTAAATAAGTTCATTGTGCTCAGTTTTTACCTTATTGGTAATCTTAAGATATTTTCGAACTCACAATTTCCAAGAGAGTTCTAACGAATGAAAGTTCCAACTGGTAATCTTGATAGCCGACACTGCCAGAAGAGTCCATGATTATAACGAGGTTTAGATGACACTTCACCGCTGAATGTAAGTTTGTTAGTTTCACGCATCGAAATGGTAGAGTTTAACGATTTTAGCTTAAGCACCTTCATGGATTATCGAAGCTTTTTGTCCCATTTTCAGCTTGTACAATTACAAGTCTAGTAACTGTTAGAAGCTGATCAAAAGTTGTAAACCGAAACGAAAAGTCTGAATAACCCTTTGTCTGTCCCATCACCTAACATGAATACTGACCTTGACACTCCTCAACAACTGGAACATTCTCGTAAATCTGGGGCCTGTAAAACGGTCCTTGGTGTCGAGGCGCACTCTTCACGCTCATGTGACCTAACTCTTCAAACGAGTAAGAGGTGCGAGTTTCAGTTCTTTGAAGTTGTGCAACTTCTTCCCTGGAAGTGGATACGAAGACTTTTTATAAACGAAAAGCTAAAAAATGCTGCTTCATGACTTATAGATATGATCGTTTTCGCATTTTCAGTCGGTCTTAATGGTTGTCATGTTGTAGCTCAGAACAAATTTGTTTTTCAGGAATATAAGTTTACTAAACTATAAGTTTACTAAACTATAAGTTAACTAATATTAATAGTGTTGGACCTACTAAAGATCTGGTTAATCTCGACATACCTGTGAGCATGCTCTCTATGACCATACGCCATCATCTCTACCGGTCCCTCAAGAGCTTCCCTCGACCCAAATATAGACTTCTGAATTGCATCAGCTGCAGCTTGACGATTGCCACTGTAAGTGTAATGTTGTTACAATTACTGAGTGTTGCGAAAGCTGTTTATGAACATGTGCAGTAACCTTACCTATATGCTATAAGGATAGTGAATTTTGTAATCGACCCCGGAAGTTTCTGAAGGAGAAGGAAAAACATTTGTAATTGTAGATGTGTGGATTGCTGTAAATGTACTCTAAAAATTAAGTTCTAACAACCCAGTTTATCATTTGGGTGCTCAGATATCCGTAGAAAAACTTCACTGCAATGCTTACCTACAGGAGGCTAACAGAGCTAGAACAGCAAAACAAACCAACATGATGGGCGAAAAATAAGACGGAGTAGCGGGCCGGAACACTGTTACCTGCCGCTCTAATCTGATTAGGATCACAACCCCGGTAGATCATGGAGAGCACGTAACGTAATACGAGGAGGGTCGCGTGGTGGTCTTCCCGCCTAGCACGCTTTTCGCTTTCGACGGTTTACGATCAAGCGATCATGTAACAGGTTAAAGGTTTCACAAATATTAGCAATTAGGGCCCGGTTTTATCAAATTAGGACTGCATTCAATGGGTGTTTCCGCGTTCCTCAGGGTTTAGCAGGTCCCACATTTATACGAAATCATACAGGAACATCACACAATTCTGGTGTGAGGGTAACCGTGTAAAGATATTTAACATGTGATCATCATTGTCATTTGCCTCCGAATAGAACTATTGCAGAAAACTTAAATATGAAAGACACCAATTATGCTATTATTATTAAAGAAGCAAGTCATACAAGGTTGTGCATTCGTTTTCACAATAAATTAACAAATCTATCATCACAGCTAATTTAAAAGTCAAAATTCTAGAACTTTCAGTTCATACATACTTCAAACTTCTTTTGGTGTCACGGTTCTCAAAAAATTATACATATCAGCCTTTATTTTGATCTTACAACCGCCTGGCTGAATGCCATTGTTAAATTAAAAAAAGCCTAGAATAGTCAATCGAAAGAAACTTCTAATCTTTTTTAATGCGAGGGTCTGCCTGTTCCTTTATTCTTGTTCAAAGCCTTCGGGGTTTAATAAATTCAACCATGCTTTCAGTGGTAGTATTGTTAGCTTCTATACTGTTAGCTTCTACACTGTAGAATCTACAGTCTACACTCTCTCTGCTACCTTAATAGCAGTTTGACAGCCAAGTTTGATAACTTTGGTGAGCAGCTTGTATTGAGGGGCCAGCTCGGCTCCGTGTTCGATACCAGTGTCATGGTGCTCTAGCTCATCGTCACGAAACTTTTTAATTATCTGAAATCAAAACGTGTCAAATTTGTAACAGATTGACTACTACAACATTGAAAATCAAACAATTGTACAATACTTAAGGCTCTCCAACTGCATCATACTTGTAAACTGAGTCAGTCAAGCAGAATGAAATCTTCCAAATAGCAACCTGCATTCTGCTACCGTTCAGAAAACGACAATACATGTGCTACACAAATTTACCAGAACATATCTATCGTGAAACAATTATGGAGAAACGAAGGACATCATATTTTTAAGATGCTTGATTTCTTCTATACCCCAGTGACCCGCCTGCCAATATTTCCTCCACAAAGACAACAAACCTTAAGGAGGTCCTGGTACTCTTCTTCTTTACCCTGGTCGATTATTTCTCTGATTTGGTCCGTGTAATGTGTGACGATTGTGTCCTCGACCGCTACAGTGCATGCCATTGCTCCTTCCTTCCCTGAATTGATCATTTGATTAGGTACCAATAATCCTTATCTACCAGATAACATAATGATGAACGTCCAACAGTCTGGTAAATTTATGCCAAACAGATTATCCAAATGTTGTTAATGTAACCTCATATTTTTCCTCCAATATTTATCCTAATTTTAAACTGATATCTCACCAATAAGAGCTGTTCCGGCGCCCAGAGCAAATCCCGCTGCTCTCCAGAACGGAAGTAGAACTGTCGGTCGGACCCTGTGTTCGACAAGCAGTTCGTTCATCTTGCTTTTATGCTCTTTCTCCTGATCCCACATGTGCTGAAAGGAACACCAGTTAGCATTTACATAGATGTAACAGTTATAGTTTGAGCAAGGTCACATTGTGGAGAGCTCAGGAGGACAAATGTGATTTCATCAAAGTTTGGTGGAGAGATCGGGGTCACTTAAAGTACCTGAATTAGTGGAGCTTCTTTTGTTCTCCCTAGAACTGCCATCTGGCCAGCATAAATGTCATTAGCTCCAACTTCTCCTGCGTGGTCAACTCTCAGAAATCGCTGTATCATATCTTCGGATCTCTTGTACTTATCTGCGGAGATATTTGCTTGTGTTTTACAACAAAAGAGCAGTTATGTGTAAAATATTAAATATCAACGGGATAATTACCGTTGATATTTCAAATCTAAGAATGGGAAAAATATTGAGAGAAATGCAGTAGTTAATGGTTTACCTGAAGGATATTCCTCGAATTCCGGTTCATCTGTAGCACTGCTGGAGTATCTGGTACAGTATCGGGTACACACGCCTACTGTCCTTACAGCGCCTCTTGTTAGCATGCCTACTGATTGAGTTATTAGATATAACTGTTCATGTAATTACCTCACGTGTAAATTTTCATTATTTAAGTGTTTGACGTCATTTGTTCTAAACTTTTGTTAACTTGGAAGCTGCACTTCAAATGCGATTATTTTGGGCTCAGTTGGCAAAAACGCGCACATGTTGCGCGCTAATTCAACGCAAGAATCGTCATATGAAAACAAATGCGCCCTCCAGATCAAAGAATAGCGTTTTGAGAGAAATTGTGTTCTGCGTCAATTCGTATGAGCTTAAATTGAATAGCAGAATGCAGATCTGAATATTTTGTTTCTTAGTACATTCAGATAGGCTGATGCATCATAAACTCGGAGGCCGAAACACGAGCACAATAAAACAAAGCCGAACTATTGAACAATTATGGACATAACAAACAAAAAATAATATAACAAGGGTCACCAAATCGAATCAACTGTTCGAAAAATTTCTATAAACTTCATTGTTTCTGTTCTTTGACAAATCAAAGGCCAAAATATAGACACAGCAAACAAACAAAACATTTGCAAAGAGATACAGTATAACAAAAAGGTACAATTAATGTATGTTGACAAGCTGGTGAATCATATTGCACCTCTTATTGTCTGTAAGACTGTTTCATGTTTACATATCTTTGCAAAATTTAGCCTACTATTGCTCAAAATGTCCTGACTTCTGAAAAACTCCGTCTGATATTGAATTTGATATTGCCTTAACTTTAAAAGTATGTTATGGCGTTCTTTATAAAAACTTCATTGTACTTAATCAAAATTTCCTAAAAACTAGCATCATCTCATAGGTCCTAATCAAGATCTAGCCAAGTCTTCAAACTTCTTCATTTCTCCAGCATTATCATAACTGTTATAAAGTTCCCAATCTCTGGCAATAGGAGCCGACAACATCTCCTCCGTTATACCAAATCCTTCAGCTAGGGCCAAAGATTCAGGTGCGATCTCCTTGATAAGCGCATCGAAATCGTCCCTGAGACTACTCGCACCCTTTCTTGAGATGAGGTTGTTAGTGAGGAAGAAGCTGATGTTTTCTTGAAGTACCGTGATGAGGTACAAATTGTACAACTTCTTCAGGATGGGCTGAATACTAGGGTCGGCCAGTCCTATTTTCTCGTAGCAGATGTCTGATATGAGTTTGTCGCTGTAAGCCCGTGCGGCTGCTTGAACGGAATCTTGTTCCTGTTGGGACCATTTCTCAAACCGTGCAGCACGTGCAGCTGCCTTGTCCTTGGTGCTAACTCGCATCTTCTCAGCAACTTGCAGGAAGAGTATCTTCTCACGTAAATTCAGAATGTGGTGGATATAGGCGATATCCCGCCCTGATCCATTCTTACCTTTTCTCTGTACAATACCAGGAGTGTATTTAGCACGCAGCATCTCTACCGCCGCACTCAGGTTCTTGCCAGGTTTCATCTTAGCTGCCATGTCAGCAATGTACTCCATAGCCACCTTCATCATTAATACACTGTTATCTCCCTCTGCAGTCATGCTGGAATGGGAACCTGCGATAGCGGGACCGAACCTGTTAGCTGCTAGATACCCCTGCCCTCCACACCGTTCCCGGCAGATGGTAGCGGCAGTGTTTACATGCCACCCAGTTATCGCCTTGATAGCACAGCACATCATGACGATCTCCCTGTGCGACACGGTGTAAATGTCTCGTCCAGGAACTGAGAACTTTGCGTACATTGCCTGGATCTGCTTCAGCGCAATGTCGTAAATGTAGGTTTTGGCGAGAAGCGGGATAAGCGCGTGCTGTTGAAGTTGGTATCCCAGGATGGGGAAGTCACTTTTACCTGACGGTCCAGCCGTGAGTCTTGTCGCTGAGTATCGTAGTGCTATCGCCATACAGGCTTTACTGGCACCTGGACAAGAACGTTTGTTTGTTGACAAGGGTAAGCGGTGAATTGTTAACTTTTATATGAGGGATAGTTCACATATTACGTTATCAATATTTTGGCAATTTTTTCCCCTCCCCCTATCGTAATCAAGCATTATCAATGTATGATTAAATAATCAAGGTAATCAAAGTAATCAAAGGTTTTACCCCTCCTTCTTCTAAAACCTACAAATTTTTAGAATTGGACGAAAAAAGATACGATATGTGGACTTGGGTAATAAATTTTTACAGTTTGTTGTGAGAAGTGTTGAAGAATATTTTGATTTACTTAGTTCAAGAATATTGGCCAAATGGGTAAATTTTTGAAAGAAATTGTGAAAATTTAGGGAAAAGCTGGGGAGATTTTGGATAAAATTTGGTTACGAACTCACGGCCGAGACCCCCCTCTACCTCCCTAATCGAGTGAAATCATTTAAAAACCCCCCTCCTTCTAGCTGATCACGTATTATGTTAACCGCCCCTACCCATTATTAAGTGTGAGCCCAGTTCAGGTTGTTGAAAAATGAGTATGGTAGGTCAGGAGAACAAATAATGACTGACAAAGAACAAGTGCTACATCAAGTGAATTAAAAAAAAACCTTGCGACATGGAAGCGATGCAGATCCGTCCAGATAAGAGTTGATCGGCGACTTTAAGAAAACGTGCTCTGTTGTTTCCACTGATTTTGGTGGTGTACTCGCCCCCCTCATGTACCTGTATAATGCTACTGTAGCACACTGCACAAACACAGATGACAAAGGGACCACTATGGTTCATGTTCTGAATAAATCTAAACTATATACCAAATAGTGGTCGTTTACCAGTAATTAAGAAATGCTGCAAAATGTTTTTACAACCCCAACCTACAATAGTTTTAATACTTTCAACAACTACTACTAATTAAATAATTTGAGGCAATGTTGTAATAAAGTGCTGATGATAAAGACCAGCCGTTCTAAAATCCAATATTTGATAACCAACCTACAACACTAAGCTTATCAAACTTAAAATTTGTTTATTGGATAAAGTAATAAGAGTCGAGTACAGTACTACGGTAAAAAGACATCATTAAAATTTACCTCGCTTTCTTTGTTTAGCAAATTTTCACGAGGGACTCGCACGTTATCAAACGATATTTTAGCGTTGTCAATACCATTCAGTCCCATCTTGATACCCATGTCATGTATTGTAACACCTGAAGTTTTGTGGTCACGTGAGTCTAGATCATCTCCTACTGATTATGTTAATATTCTCCTAGTTGAGCTCTCACTTTTCTCCTCAATTGGCTGTTGAAAAAAACACTGACTTGCTGTAAGTAGACATAAATCCAAATCTGATTTTAACCCAACTAACCTGGCATAGTGTTACCCTCGTCATCCCTGATCTTCACCAAGACTCCATGAATTCCATTGTTAACCTCCCCAGTGTAAAGCTGTGCAAACACGACCATATGATTAGCATGTATTGCGCCGTTTGTAATCCAATACTTCTGAGCTTTAACTGTTGGAGTGTTGACAACAAACTCGTCTGTTTCAGGGTCGTATGTAGCGGTTGTCTCCATTTCAACTGCATTGTTACCGTACCCAAGCTCAGACAGACCGAAACAACCGATGTTAGTGAGGCTGTCTATCCCATCTAGCACTTCTTTGTGACGAGCTGTCCCTAGTTTCAAAACCGTACCTAACGGTTAAACTGTCGGTCAGATTAGACAAATAAAGGAGTACATGTTTCTGAAAGAAACATTATATTCACATTTATTCACTTGGTAATGCAAGATTAATAAACTATTAAAATGCAAGATTTACTATCTTAC
Organism: Mnemiopsis leidyi; assembly: GCA_000226015.1. NCBI lineage: Eukaryota > Metazoa > Ctenophora > Tentaculata > Lobata > Bolinopsidae > Mnemiopsis > Mnemiopsis leidyi. The sequence continues at coordinate 174,171 of JH155348.1, read as the reverse complement.
CGCCAAAAAGGTTGAACTGAACAGTCATTTTCGTTGCCATGGCACCATCAACAATTGAAGCGTTTTCGTGTGCAGCAAAGACAGCAGTTGGATTAGTTGAAAAGAAATGTACGGATATAAATTTTTTGTCACATAGCTGCTTCAGGCGCTGCAGCGCAAGCTCACGCTCCTCAGCTAAAGGAATGTCGTACTGAGGAACAAAAAACTTATCAGTGCTGAGGAATTCCCTCATGTTGGCATGAAGTTCGTGGTTTTGGTCATCAAGGAATTCTGTCATAACTTTAGGATCAAACGAGGGAGTAGGGTTCCATGCCTCACGAAGTTTAGCTTGTTCTGAAAGAAATCTCAGGGACACAGCACTGCGATGCAGACAAACAGATTGCAGCCTTTGCACCAATGCCATTATTTTTCTGATAAGGAAAATAAGACATCTTAGAATTCACCAAATGAAAGTAAAACTTGTCAAGACTACAATTCAATTCAATTTATAAAACTTTGTAACACAATTATTCATAAAAGCATAACTAACAAGCATTGAAAATATTGTAATGACAGAAAGAAACTATCAGCCTGGTTAACCTTAATAGGGTTGTAGTTTAGTTTGAGCCCCACAGTATGTACAATTAGTATTTAGCTTAATTATACCTAATTAACTATACTCTCTTCCCACTGTTGCTAAATTCTTTATTAAGTACTCACCATAGTACATCACAGTCACAGTCATAAGCGGGTTACTTAAAATGTGGCATTGCTTTTGATATCATGCTCAAACTTCACCTTTTGAGTTCTAACACAGAACATCCATCAGTCACTTATATCCTTGATAAACAATAAACATGTATTTATTCCACCTAAAGTCCTGGATCGTTTCATTTTTAGTTTGGAATCCTTGCCTTTGGTGTCCACTGTCCAGGGAATTCAATTACTGGCTTAATCACTAAGCCAATGCTTCTCTTATTTTTACCACCCAACTCATTTCCTTTCTTACTCTAACACACCATTCTCACTATCTAGAATTTGGTGACTATCCATAACTATGTCCACACTATCTTAATTTACTGAATAACGTTACACAGCTTTCAAACCTTTCTTGCCCACAGAATATATGAAGAACCCAACAACTTTCCACGACACGAACCGCAGTATCCCAACAACGGTAAAGATCTAAGCACACTGGACATCTGTATCAACTCAAAATGTCAAAAGACGAAATCTACCGACTCTGCAAACGTACACTCAACAGTAACACCTTTTTATCAATTTAGACACTGCTTCTTAGAAATAGTATCTGCTTGATTTCTATCTTTACGGAATCTATCACAATTCACAACATATAGGTACCTCATCCAACCCAATACTAATCCGACTAACCCAGCACACTATCTCATCTTAGTACTCACTAGATAAAACAAAGTAATCCAGAAACAAAAAGTTGAACCCTCCCGTCTCAGATCTTAGTTTCAATAACATATAACGTGCTGACCTCACACCACCGTACAAACACAGAGTCATCCACTATCAATGCCGCGCTATCTCAAAATATAAAGAGTGTGGCGCGCATTCCTAATACATGGCACTCCACAATTACATTTCCCACATGAATTATATGTTCTCAGATCGATTATCATTATCATGTTTTACCACCACAATCTGATATCTAACATACATAGGTAGTAGAACATGACTGGAACACGAGGTTCAATGAATAGTAAGAAAAGAATTAGAGATGATGTACCAGACCGGAATAACGAGAATAAATAGAAGCTTACTTTACAGGAATATCACACCAACCGAAACAACAGACCAGGTAAACTTCCTAATATCATTACGCTAGCTAAAATAACTCACATAGACTAGAGGCTTTATAGAACAATAATAACCACATTCACAAGGTACGGTACTCGAAACCCATGTAGGCACATAATATCTAAATGCATAAGTATAGTACAACCTCAAATACTTAGACGCATACTTACTTAATGTCCACAGACAAAGAACCAGAAACAATATTCAGCACTGCCCTGTTCAGGAAAGACCTTTAGCCCCTTTCCCACGATAACATTGATGAGCTCAAGCTAATACTCTTCCAAGGAGTTCTAGAGCGAAACTCAATTTGCGATATCGATCTGGCAGTAATGTCAAACTTCGTGGACATAGCTGGGGGAAGCTAGGAATCAGGTTTACAAACATAGAAACAATAGACTTAGCCCGCAGCATACTTGAGAATTACCCCATATACAGACGCCTGGAAATTGATTCCCCTGGGTTAAGAGACACTCCCCTTCCTGAAATCCAAAACCCTTGTGAAAATGATCTTACTCTACTGCAAGGGACTGACTACATCAGACATCATCCACTTCCAACCACCCAAAGAGCTGAATGAATCTACATGGCAACTATTCTTTGAGCTAAGCTACACTGCCCAGAAAGCCTTCGCAAAGCATGGCTGGTCTATAAGACTACTTGGTACTAATATCTGGCTGAATACGTTCGAAGCACCTAAGGGTACTGCCCCTGAACTAAAGTAAGACAGCAGCCCGGAAGCACTTGTCACAGGAACTAGTAACTGCCAAATCGCCCAACCTAACAGTAACACAAGCCGCACCAATCAACCGCCAATGGACTGACACCACACAGGAACCCAACCATAGAGGCTCATACGAATGTCATTTGCAATTGTATGTGTTTTATTTAAGATTTTGACATAACTGTATTTCACAAATTTTGACATAACTGTATTTCACAACCTAACCACAAACTTTAAATAAAAATGTCCCCTACTCCTACGTTGACAGAGACTCTGTATTTAAAAATTTTTTATCGATGTAATTTTTTACATTTTTATACTACTCAAACTAAGTAAAAGCGCCAAAGTGATAATTTATTGCAGCTCTATGAACAATTATAAAAGAAAATATCTGTGTCATTCTCTGCATTATACATCCCTGCAATCTTACTACGTGAATTCCTTGTCAGCATCTGGATAAAACTTACATGTCCCTCTATATCTTGCTAAAATTTACTAATACTAAAATTTACATTCCATCTTCAACTTACTACCCCGATATTACAAGCAATGCAATGACGTCGTTCTCAAAACCGCACATTACTCCACTTAACTACTCGTCAAAATCACAATGCACAAAACCAAGATCAACCAATACTAAACATTTTACCCAGAACAAATAAATACCTTGCTCGCAAATAAGTCTGCATTGCTCTGCAAATCCAACATCTCAATTCTACTAGAACATTGAACTAAACGACGATGCTCCGTATATAACATTTGTCCAAGAGCCATATTGCTATAACGGTAAACCCATGTACCTCCCCGGAAATGGCAAAACTTTCTTCTACCCATCACCAGACAATAAAAATCTTAGAGCCACACTGACCATCCCTCACAACATCGAAGACCAGGTCTTCTTCCAGACATGATTCCCAGACCATGATACCTCCACCTGCTCAATCAAACGGACAGCAAACTTCACGTGTCAAGTATATACATGGATGGAAGCAAGTCCTTCTCAATCAAATTCATAAACCTAGCAAGCTATAGCTGAACACTGCCTGAAACATAAGCATGAACTTATTATAGGAACAGACAGTTATTCCCACCACACTGCATGGGGTAACACAGACTGCAACTCAAAAGGCCACACCCTCATCCAACTCTTAGCTCAAGCTGGCCTACTCTGGTGCAACAACGGTAAACACACTACAAACGCCACTTGCAGGAAACGGCCAAAGATCTTACTCTTCACCTAACCAGGTGCTTACGCCACGGGGCCAGCTGCTTCCAGCCACCTCTGATGGCACACAACCCGTGCATAAGTGCTCTGGTTAGAGCAAATCTTACTCTAAGGAATGATTTTGCACCTCTTATTGAATTCTTGAACATCCTCCCAAACTTTTCTCTCTCCGACCATATACTAATCGAATTTGTAATAAATCTCAAAAGTAATGAAATTGAAAGTAGACCAATCCGCAGTGTAAATAAGAAAAAGTGCAACTGGGACTCCTACTCCACAATAGTCAAAAATGCGTTTGCTTTAAGAAGTAAAACATGCCCGGAACATCAAACTCATAACCACAACATCTAACCACAATTCCATATTCAATAAAGTAACCACGAGCTGAATCAACTGGTAGACCAGGTGATCAACATCCTGCACGACAGTTTCATCAAATCATGCCCTCCAACATTCATAAGAACGAAGAAAAATCTCACGTGGTGGTCACCAGAAATGAACAAGGCTGAAATAGATTTGATCAAATGTCGTGACGACCTTGAAAGTGACCCAAATGACAACTTACTTCAGACACGGGAAAACGAAGCACACAAAGCACTAAATTCCCTGATTCTAAAAGAATCCGAAACAAGCTGGCAAGCATTCTGCACAGGCCTCCAGAAACAAAAAGACATCGCCAAAACTTGCCGATCTCTATCAGGCAAAAAGTGCACAAGCCTAATTAAAACTAAAGTTCTTTAAAAAAAACCTGACAGCTCTTACACTGAAAGTTCAAAAGAAAAAAATTTATAGTGTACAATTAATCAAAGTTTATAGCGAAATCAAAGCTTACAGTGTACAATTAATCAAAGGTAAACACCTTTCACAAAAAAGGTGTATTTTGATAATTGCTGAACAGCGATAAGACTAATTAAGGAAAACCTCTGTACAGAAAACATTACCAAAATTATCACAGTTGTCGACGGGAGCCATCCCTCCTTTGCAATTGGACCATGTCGCCAGCTGTGATTTCTGTGGTGAACACATACTTATATGTTTTTAGTGGTGACGAAAGTTAAATATGTTTCATTTACAATTAAAGCACCACTTACTAGAGACTTTTCTAATAAAACATTATATCTCTTCCCATGAAAGGGATAGAACAGTGTCCACTTAATTTTTATGATGTGGCGAGTTACTCGACCAAAACTATAAAACACGATTCATTCCCATATCTGATAAATTGTGCACCGTAGTGAAATATCAAAATACAGTACTTGACGAGATGATATCCGTCTACCGTTCTAACGAAACGTAAAAACGGTAGAAACGTCTCGCCAGGAGAGTAGCAAGCTGCGAGCCGCGCGCGAGTCGGGTAACACCTCGACAATACAGTACTTGCACCGTAGTCTGACATTTGGAGCACCGTGGATGTGAGTTGCGGCTTTGCACTAGGTGTGATCATAGTAAGGACGGGCTCGAAAAAGCTCACTGCACTCTACCGGGCGCTGCGCGGCTTTCCATACATTTCCCTCTTTTTGGTTGCAAAGCAACAAAAACTGAAATCCCCAAGGAAACGGCAATCGAGTTTTTGGTTTAGCCTTTTCCATAGTCGTTGCATACTGACAGTGGGTCGCTAACCCTTCGCCAAAATTCGGAGACCATTAATCATTCATTAATTTATTATACTGTCAACAATATTGTCCTCAAACTACTAGACGAGTGTTAGGCGCGCATGGCTATTTCATGGTGTACGCGCGCGTGGCCGACTTTTGGTGGACGCGCGCGCGTACTTAACGGGCGATGCGTCAACAGGCGATGCGCCAGGCCAGAAATGCGTGACAGCGCGTGATGGCCGCGACAGTAGGTTATCAACCTACAAGCGACATGCGCGTTTAGAATTTCTTCCAGGCCAGAAATGCGTTAGAGCGCGCATGATGGCCTCGACAGTAGGTTATCAACCTACGATGTACAAGCGCGTACTGGCCATCTCATGGTGGACGCTTACCGGGCGTTGCGCGGCTCTCTCTACGTTTCCCTCCGTTGCCTGAGGTCCCAGGCAAGGTGGACGTGCGTGCTTAGTTAAACTTTGCAAAGCACCTATATCCCTGTGCGACCTTTGCACGAAATTAAAACGGACGCGAGCGCCCGTGCGACGCAAAAGCTCTTGTTACATGTTAATTCCTCAAACTTAGAATACACCTTCCCATCAACTATAAACAAAATCCTTTTTGAAGCTTTCATAGGGAACAAAACAGAAATTGAGAATGCAAATGTATGTTCATTCTGAACAAATAATCTATCCTGAAGGCAACACAACAATGCGAAACCACCAAAGTGAAAGACGAAGAACAAAAGAAATTTTAAAAGCTTAGTGAGGGCAGTAATGAGCTAGGTAGGAAAATTGCTCAGCTTTGCTTCCTGACAACAGACAAGGGCGCCTCATTCTAGATATCAACACTTCCTTTAAAGGATTGTGCATTCCTATCTTTGAAATATGAAATAGCAGTTTCAAGACGCCATTAGAACCCTGTACAACATACCCTTGGTGGATAAAAATCCGGTATGCTGAATGCACCTGTGGGAAGAGTAATTCGAAAGATCATTCTCTCATTTGCAAGCTGGTAGGCTATATTGCCTTTCATCAAAATCATCTACGTGACACAGGACGTTGTAAATGAGCCCAGCGTTCTATCCATTAGCAATGAAGAACTCCCGCGGTGCGCCACTCGGAAAGTTGATGCAAGATTAGACATATTCTGTTAGGGTTTTTTCCTCACCATTGGACAAGACATTTATCGATGTAAGGGTGGCGGGTGCTACATCCCAATAATCTGTCAAATGCAGGAAAGACCTTCAAGAGTATGTACCTAGCCCACGGAGGGGATAAGTAGACTAAGTATGTATATGCACAGAGTGATTGAGGTAGAAAATTTCTATATCACTATCAAGATCTAAATCTGATGTTGCATTTCATGACAGAATTCATACAGGTGATAAACCATACAACTGTTGAACTTGCTTGAGATCTTTTACCCAAAACTCAACTCCTTGCTATCAAGTGATTTTTGGTGTAGACTCTCCAAATTACTAGCTGGAGATTTGCTACACATTGATTCTCATGATATGTTATATTTTATTTACAACTTATTCATGTACAATAGTCAATGTCATACTTCTTATGTTCTTGGCAAACTTCATGTATTCTTAATTTTCTAACCTTTCAAGGGTAATGGCAACCCCTCTTGCAGTAACAAATCTCCCATGGGTGGAAAAATACAGACCTGAATCTCTTGATGATCTTATCTCTCAAAAGGAAATCGTTAGTTTGTTGCTGACTACTGTTACATTACTTATATATGCAAATTTTGATGTCTCGGATAGCTTTCGACCATATTTTCAGCTTCCTTTACAACTATATAGGCCAACAACTATATAGGCCAACGAGGTTAACAGCTTGGGAAAGTCTAAGCACAGTTGCTGTTAGGTTATGGTGGGATCTTTGGTATGCTCGATATGTGATCACCTTTAGGCATGATCTTGTCAGGGAAGATTGGAGCTTAACTGGGGGTCAGAGCAAGCTCAGAGGGTTTCTATTCGTTTTTGCACTTGTTTTACACGAAAGTTGAAAATGACCTAGATCACATTCATTATTGACAGATAAATGTTAAATCAACAATTTCAATTCTGTCCATTTATAGCAGTATTGAACACATGTAAGGGGTCGTTCACATATGACGTCAGCAAATTTTCGTTAATTTTTACCCCCCTCCCCCCCTCCGTCATCATTCATCATCATGACCAAACCCCCCCTAAATATCAGAGGTAAATTAACATAATGACATCATTAAAGTAAGAACCCCCCCTACTTCATGTCAAAAAACTTGATTTTTGGTCTTTTCATTTGCAGTCATTTTTCAAATTTTTTATACTATGTCAGCGAAAACACAGTATTTCACCAGATTTCTAAATCAGAATTTTCACTTGAAAATTTTCCTTCTGATTGTGTACAATTCTGATAAAAATTTTCAAAAGAAATCAAAAATTTTCAAAAAAGTCCTATAAATCCAAAAAATGTTTGATGTCATCATCATTGG
>JH155348.1:149865-166333 GCA_000226015.1 Mnemiopsis leidyi | reverse complement strand
TTGATCAGGATGACGTTTACATATAGCTATCAATTACTTAAGTTTGGTTGTTGGAGAGACGAATAAACAGTTAACATGACTGGGTTCTTGAATTCTAAATTGCCAAATTTATCAGGATGGTAGTCAAAACTGTGCTGAGATAATGCTGATTTAGTATAAGAATTAATGTTATCAATTTTAAAACTACTTCTATGCCCGTTAAATCTAGTCCTCACTTCTGTACTTGTTTGGCCAAAATACGTACTCTCACTCCTTGCTCTCTCTACACACACAGAACACTGGGCTAAATAAATAACATTCTTATCCTTACAACTGAGTTTTTTGTCCAAAAATACCTCCTTCCCGTTCACCATGACTTTCTCTCTGGGACCAAAAACTAAAGGACAAGTTTTGCACCCTTTGCCCCTGCATGCTTGTGTGTCTGGATGCTTTTCTGTAGGATCGTTTGTCCTGGTTATTCCCCTACTGAGCGCTCTATTTCTCACCACGTTATCTTAAACCGACTCGTGTTTCTTCAAAGCGAATATGATCCTCGTCTCTCCCACCAAAGCTGCAATATCCTCCCTCAGCGAGTGTACAAGCTTCTTCAGTTCCTTGACCTCCCTGAACTGAATAACTTAAGTTACTATTTTGGCCAAAATTAGCCATTAGGCCATATTTTGGTCAAATTTTATTTACCAGGCCCCCCTACTTACTGGGCCTCAACCCTTTCCCCTGAGAAGGCCGGTAAATCCAGGGTTCATTGTATATAGAAATATGTAACTTTATTCCCTGATGCTTAATTATTATGTGATATATCGTAACACTCAGGTATCGACCATACAAAAGTTCATAAAAGAAGACCGACTACCTCACCTGTTGTTCTATGGACCTCCCGGGGTTGGTAAAACCAGTACAATTCTAGCAGTTGCCAAACAAATCTACAAGCCAGGACAGTTTAATTCTCAAGTTCTGGAACTCAATGCTTCTGATGACAGAGGCATAGGTATGGTTAGAGAGTCTATCTTATCTTTTGCTAGTACACGCTCCATCTTCAGCTCGGGTTTCAAGTTGGTTATTCTTGATGAAGCAGATTCAATGACAAAAGATGCTCAGAATGCCTTGAGAAGAACGATAGAGAAGTTCACTGAAAACACAAGGTTTTGCCTTATCTGCAATTATCTTAACAAGATCATCCCTGCTCTTCAATCGAGGTGTACTAAGTTTAGGTTTGCTCCTCTCAAGATGGAGCTCATCAAACCCCGTCTTGACCTTGTGATAGAGAAAGAGAAGCTGAAAGTGTCCGATTGTGGAATGAAAGCGATCACACATCTCAGTGGCGGGGACATGAGACGAGCTCTGAACATCATGCAGTCCACTGCCATGGCTTTCAGTGAGATAAATGAGGAAAACGTGTACACATGCACCGGACACCCCCTCAATGACGACATTAGGAGCATCATTCAGTGGATGTTGCAGGACGACTTCAACACTTCTCACGAGAAAATATCTCATTTGAAACAGTTGAAGGGGCTGGCTCTGCAGGATGTGATAACTGAAGTTCACCTTCTCGTGCAGAGAATCGAGTTCCCCAACAAGGTTAAGATCCAGTTATTAGAGAGATTATCAGAAATTGAGTACAGACTTAGCAGTGGGTGCTCTGAAAAACTTCAGATGAGCTCCATGATCGCAGCTTTCCAATTAACAAAAGACCCTATTGTTGACATGGCTATAACGGTATAGATAATGGGAGTTTCTGAAACTTTACTTAACAGATTAGGGAGTTTCTGAAACTTTACTTGACAGATTAGCACCTTCCTTATTCTACAATTATATACTACAAAAATATTGTGGTGGCCTGGGTTGCCCTTGTCGAACTTTATTGCTGCAACAAGTTTTTCGAGTTTATTTAAAAATTGACGAAATTGAATTTTAGCTTATTTTAACATGATATCAAATTCACATTTTTAATAGTATAAGCATTTTGCTGTTTGTCTACAACAAATGGATGTCAACAACAAGCAAAAAATTGCAGGCCTTCATTAACTGTTCATATAGTATGCCTGCTTAAATAATTTTAACCATTCCATAAACTGATTTAACTTGATGATACTGATATTGATCGATTCAACACATTCTAATCTTATTCTATGCAGATAGTCAGGAAGCTATATTCACATGTCTGCTCAAGCAATTGGTAAGTACTTTGTATGTACTTGTTGAAATGCCGCAAATTTTTTGCCATCATAATGCCTGCCTACATGCTTCTGTGCATTTCCAAATAATTGTCGAGCTCGAACCTTTATAATTGCTCAAAACTCTTAAACTGATTATTTTGGCAGTCGAGATCGTAATTGTGTAATTACTTCAGTGATTGACTCAGATGAAGAACCTCAGCCTAAAAAGCAGAAACATGGTAAGTCTCTCTTTTTGCCGCTTGATACATATTATTTCCTTTGTTTCTTGTATTTAGATTTTGAAAGATGCTTGAACCATTGCAGTGATAGGCTTTTTAAAGAGTCCCTAGTTTTTTGTCAGAATCACATTCCGTCTATTTTCTTAGATTATTGATAAATTCTATTGATAATCGGGGAACGTTAAACTTGTACTACGAACTTTAGTGACTTGAAAATTTACTAAGATTATTTGTATAATAGTAGTGTTGACAGTATTAAAAATGAACAAAGTTACTAAATTGGAAGAATGAGACTCAATAACTTTATGCTGCTATTAGTACTTTCAAATTCGTTATGTTTGCCTTAAGAGTTTCAGTTTCCTTAATTTTGGCTTTCTAATAGACAGTTTTCTTCAGATCGGTCACCACTGGTAGTTATAAATGGAGAAAATGGTCCCAAAAAGAAGCAGTTAACCCTAAAAGACATGGTTTCCCCAAAGCCTAAGCAGACTACTTTATCTAACTTCAAAGCCTTCTCACAGTCCCCAAAAGCTGCTCCCTCTGCTGAAAAGAAGCAATCTCCCCAAACGAAAACCAATCAACTGCCTAATAACAAGTCGCCCAAAGAAGACGCAGTCAGTTCGACAGTAACAAGCGATATTTCAACCACTCCGGTTAGAGGCGTGAAACGGAAGTCTGACTTCTCAGAGGAGGAAATCAAAGAAGGAACTCCGGTAAAACAAGCAAAGATCCCTCCCATGGAGAAAATCAACGTCGAGGATAGTCCCAAATCTCGTGGTAATTCTAAACCCGTCGTGCCGAAACCCACTCTGGAATCAATGCTGATAAGATCTCCAAAACAGGAAAACTCTAAGAAAACTAATCCAGAAACTCATAATGATGTCGCTAAAACCAGCAATAGAACGAACTCCAAGTCAACTTCTGATGTGGAGAACACGATTTCTGTAAAACCAGTCAAAAAGAAGTTTGGGGATTACAAAAGAAAGCAAACGAAGTCTGCTGAAGAATCAAAGGTCATCCAGACGTCAGTTTCTTGCGATAAACCAAATTCGGGAGCTGTGAAGACTGATGAAAAAGTAATTATTGTATCTGAGTCGACTGCAAATGTCGATGCTAATACGTCTAATGTTCAGGAAGCTGTAACTTTGCCTAATGATTCCATGAAGTCAGCTGAAAAGGATATAGAAGTAAGTCCTTCAGCTGAAAAGAATATGGAAGTAAGTCCTTCAGACATAATTGAGAAAACAGAGACTGAGGCAAAAGAAAACGTCGAACCAGATGAAAGTAAAACCTCTACAAGTCATGTCGACAATGAGATACCAGGACCTTCAGGAGTAAACAAAACAGCCGCCAAGAAGGTATAACTGCTTTTTCGTTTTATATCATTACTACAGTCTGATTAATAATGCTGCTTGCTTTATAGCTTATTTTAACTTCATTCTTATTTCTGAAGACATGAGACGTTGTACTTGTGTCGATCTGATTGTAGCAAAAGAAGTGTCCTTTATTAATGATTAATAAATAAGTGTCTAAACTTCAATGATTATGGTATAAATGTTGACCATTTCACCACAGTTATTTTGAATTTGACAAACCCGGCTCACTAAATCGCTCACTAAATAAGCAATGCTCACCAAATAAGCAATGGTCACTAAATAAGCAATGCTCTATTCGCAAACTTCTTAGAATAGAATATAAAATAATTATGTATGCATCATCACTGGTTCTTATGAAATGGTTCTTATTTCATGTTTATGATTGAATCTCCTCTTTCAGAGACCACTGACCGCAAAGCAGAAAAAGCTGCAAGAAGAAAGAGAAAAGAAAAAACAGGAGGTGGAAAAAGAGAAAGAGCGCAAGAGGCTTGAGCGAGAAAAGGAAAAGGAGCTTCGTGAAGAGGCCAAGCGAGCTGAGCAAGCCAAGAAAGATGCTGAAAAGGCAGCCCGTGAGAAGGCGAGGGAAGAGGCGAGGCAAAAGAAGGAGGAAGAAAAGAAGCAAAAAGAGGAAGAAAAGAGGTTGAAAGAAGAGGAAAAGGATGCTGAAAGGAAGAAAAAGCTGCTGTGAGTACCTAGTTTAAGCAACTGAGAATTTCTAGTGATATGTTTACTGATCTGTTTTATTTACCTCCCTGGCCAGCCTGTCGTAATTTTCATAATTTGAGTTACCTGTTTTGAGACCTGTTCCCGTCGTCCTGCCCAAGAACATCGTGCCTCGGAACATTTTGCCCCTCATATTTTGCCCCAGCGACACCAACGTCCAACCCTAACCCTTACCTTATCGAAGTTGTCTGTGAGAATAAACTACACAAAATATCAAGGTATAGATGTTAGGTACCGGAGTTATATATCTTTCGATAGCAACTCCTTCTATACATCTGGTTAACTCCATCTCTGACTTCCCGGCACTTGTGATTCCGGGTGCGGCTTTAAACATGTTTTATGGGCCCAACACTCAGCATACTCAGTTGATGGAGTTAAGAAACGGTATTTTTGCAATGTCATAGCAGGGACTCCATTTCTTGTTGTCTCGTGCTAACCAGATAGCATAGTAACATTTGAGAGCAACTAGTGCCGCCTCTTCTGATACGGTCTTTTTTACCCTCTTTGTCACGCTGAAGTAGTTCAATAGAGCTGGTAAGGTATGATGCCAAAAGCCTCTACACCCAATCTCTACCGTAAAGAGCCGAGCTTTCCTTTGCCAAGCAATCCTGGTATAAGCTCTCTGCTGTAGCGTGCTTCTTTATGTGCTACTTGGTCACTGAAGTTGCTCTTATCACCCACAGTCAACTCCACTAGGATAATCTCTTTACTTTTCTCTGACCACGCAACGATGTCCGGTCTCTCAGCAGTGCAATAGATATGCTGGGGAAACTGTGCAGTCCGTTGCACCAGCTAGTGGGATCTCCTTCTTGATCTTATAGTCCAGTTTTCTGTTTGTTCTTTTAGAAGATCTGAAGCCTGTCCAACTGCGTACAGGGGTTTCAATTTCCTTTCTGTTGAACTTCTCTGTTTGATCCAGTAGGGCCTTGGCGATAACTCTTACAACGTTATCGTGCCTCCAGTTGAATCGTTTGTTGTTCAGAGAAAAATTACAAACAGCTAGGATATGCTTGATGATACAATGCCTCCATCCGCAAATTGAGCAGTTTCTTGTTTCTGCCAGGTTCCAAAGGCTCCTATTCGCTGGAGTGTGGGCAACATCGTGAATAGAGTTCAGATGGAACTTAAGAAGAGTTGGGCTCATCTTAAAGTTGTAGATAAGATTGTTCCATCCGAGGTCTAGTTGCATGGTGTTTTCCCACGTTAGGAATTTTCCCTGGACTCCTTTGTCCACTAGTGTCAAAAGCAAATCATGGTCTGAGATCTGCTCCACCATTTCCTTCAGCTTCTCTTTCCTACTGGAGGTGTTCTTCTCCCATCCTAGGTCCATTCTACCCTTCACTGTGACTCCAACCAGCTCTCTGTAGTACAAGTCACTCTCTCTTGCACTCAGTTCATTAGTGTACCCCCACCGGCTTCTGAAGCAAAACGTTACTTTGGCAAAATCTCTGGGTTAAAATTTTCGGTGACACAACTTTCTGGGGCAGGACGTCGGTCACCGGAGAACTTGTTCTACTTTTTGTTCTTAACGCTTTTATCCACCTTGTGACTGAACTTATTAAGGTCTTCTTTGCTTTACGTTATGGAAGACGCGAAAATTACACAGCGCATTATATCGATTTTGTTTGGCGGCAATCACGCGAGTTTACGTTGCATTGCTAGAGATTGATGAATGCACACACATTATGTTGTTTATCATATCTCAAATCGCCCCGAATCCCGAAGTAACTTTACCACTCTTGAAAAATGCACCTCAACTGATCATGAATCTCTAGGGAGAGCGAGGAGGAGAAACGATTAAAGGAAGAAGAGTTGGAAAGGAAACGACAGAAGAAGCTGAAGGAGCAGGAGAAATTTAAAAGTTTCTTCGTTGTGAAGAAACCGAGCGTAGCCTCAGTAGCTCCTAAGGTATGTGAGTTGTGACTAATTTTACTTCAATCTAAAATCAGGTAATAACAATATCGAAAGAGAACTTTTATTATGATAGCCTAAATACAGGGTGGTTTTAAAATTTGGGTGCATCCTTACATGGAAAAGAAAATATCTCATAACTTTACTTCTGTTCAATATTTTTTGATGAAACTTTCAGAATTTGTTTGTTGTGCCTCTCAGATGATATACCAAAGTTTTTGAACTGATGCGACGGGCCATTTAGGTCTGATGCGCAATTATGCGCAAAAGTACGCTAAAATTTCAAAATCGTCAAATTTGCTCCAATCATCCTAAAAATTGGTATGCATCATCTCTTAGTCACCAAGAGAGAATCATGAAAATTTCATCATAAAATGATGTTCAGAACCGAAGCTAAGGCCGATTTTGCTATCAGAAGTAAGAGAATTGATGGGCTGGTATTTAAAAACGGTCATAACTTAGGTTCTGGACCGCATTTTTTAATGAAATTTTCAGGATTCCTTCTTGGTGACTAAGAGATGATGCATACCAATTTTTAGGATGATTGGAGCAAATTTGACGATTTTGAAATTTTAGCGTACTTTTGCGCATAATTGCGCATCAGACCTAAATGGCCCGTCGCATCAGTTCAAAAACTTTGGTATATCATCCGAGAGGCACAACAAACAAATTCTGAAAGTTTCATCAAAAAATATTGAACAGAAGTAAAGTTATGAGATATTTTCTTTTCCATGTGAGGATGCACCCAAATTTTAAAACCACCCTGTACTAAGTAAACAGACCATGACCCAACAGACCATGACCCGCTTTTTCAGGTGGAAACTCTGGAAAAGAAGTTCAGAGATTTTGTGATAACTCCAAACATGATGTTAGCTCCGATAACTCGAACTGAGCCAGTAAGCGGAGACATTCTTCCCGCTGGACCACTTAAGTGGACCAGCAATCTAGATCACATTCGAGATGTGATCCAAGAGATGAGATCCAAGCAGAAGTACGAGACTGATCAGCTTAGCAGCGAGCTGGAGATAATCAGTATCTCTAAGCCTAACGAGGTTTGGACTTACGTGATTAATCATTTTCGTCGTTTTTGATTAATCATATTTGTTTTAAACTATTAAAACACTACAAATACAACAAATTTATTGAGGCTCTTATGATGTAATAAAACGAAGAATTTAAGCCTTTATTATCTATGTGTTTCTCTTCTGACCACCACCGACATCTTTTCGTTGAATATTACGACTAACCAGCTACTGTTTTTTAAATCAGCTGCAAGGGTAACTGTCAAGGAAACTTGACACGACTCCTGAGCTTCTATCACAACTCCCAGATAAAAGTAAAACGAAAGACGCTACATTTCCACGAGAATCACCGACCGGCGTACTACGGTAGCTGGCGTAAGAAGAGCAGTATAATCCGACCTCGCCATCCGCTTGGACAAGATAAGACCTTGTTAGACTACGACTATGATAGTGACGAGGATTGGGAGGAGGTTTGTTTTGTTGTGAACCTGGTAACCTGTCTTCATATTGGAGGGGAGTTTTGGCAGTAGAAAGTTGAATTATGAAAAACCTGTTTTATGATATGAATATTTTCATTAAAGTTTCTAAAAATTATTTGGAAATGAGATAAATTTTTCCAAGGAGGAAGAGGGAGAAGACATCTCATCGGAGAAAGAAGATGAAAAGGAGGAGGAGAAAGAAAAAGAAAAGGAAGGAGAAGACGATGATGAAGACGGTATTTTTATTTTCACCGGCAATTTTCGCTATAGAACAATCAAATTTCAAAACAGCTAAGAACTGGTGCTTAAGGCAAGTATAATGTGCATACTTATAATCATTTCCATCATGCCTGTAATTATAATGACATCTGCACTGATTTCTGAAATCCACACCTGCAGACGGTTTCTTCGTCCCACATGGTTATCTCTCTGACGACGAAGGGGATGAGGATTGTGGAATGACTGACGAGGCTAAAAAGAGGCGACTTGAGCAGAGGAAGAAGCAGGTTTTTATACAATCTCTGCTTTATTTGAAGATTTTCATTCGATGAAACTTTCTGATTGATTATATTTGTTACATTGCATTAAAAATTAAGATACTATACCTATATCTCAATTCATTCCCTAGTTCGAAGAGGAGCAGAAGAGCAAAGAGAGTGGTGTTCTAAAAGCTAAGATAGTCGGCCCAGCATGGAACACTGACCCCACCCCATCCGATCCTGCCCGTTTTCTCTCTCAGTTTTCTGCTGTATGGTCTACTGATCTCTCTGACTCTGAACCTTTCGACCCCTTTGCTAGAGTACAGCCTGTCGCTCAGATGGAGACAGATAGCTCTGTTAAAAACGACAAGAAGGCTCTACCTGTTGCTGGTTGGAAAATTTTTTATTGCAAGAAGATCAAACCCTTTAATTGTTTATATACTGTAAACTGTTGCTTTTCCCGCTTCGGGCGAAGCGACATGCAACAATACTCCTTTTAACTTTTTAAGTGAAAGTTTTATCAGGTTACGCTATGTTGATCCGGTTTCTTCATGGGAGTCCAATTGGGATGTCACGTGCTGTGGAAACATTCCAAGAAATGTGGCACTCTGATCCAACAAGGGGAAAAGTTAGCAAACGTCAACTCACACAACTCATTCCTACTTTAGTGACCAAGTGTATGAGACCTGGAAATGGAATGAAGGTGTGCCGAAAACTTAATTCCGTCCCATTTGATTGAATTTGAGTTGCTGATTCAAAACAAAAGCAGTATAATTTTCGATTTAGGTACTGTATCAGGTACACAACAACTATATCCTTCTCATTTCAGCTGTGCTGGTACGCGAGTGACGAGGTTCTGACGAAGCATGAACTTAACGATCTGGTTGGATTGCACAGTGAACCACCTGAACCACCCAAACCTCAACCTCCTCCCGCGGTTTCTCTTCTCAAATTTACTAAAACTTCCTCAGCTGAACGAGATCTCGGTTAGTATTGAATTTGAATTTGAATTTGGTTAGAATTTGCACAGCAATACAGGAATAATCATAAAAATAACACGTGGAGCTTCAAAATTGCTGTGAGGGATTAGCAAGTCCGTCAAATTGACTGTTAGTAGCCAATCCCACTAAGACATAAAATATGATATACTAGTAATAAATAGTCATTTAAATTGTAATAAATTAAAGGGCTGATTAAATTAAATAAACTGGAGAAAATATGGTCGTGTATTTGACATTTACTTGCTCCTGCCTGAATTCAATCTGTGTGCTTACTCCTTACATTGCTATTTGCATTAGGTTTTGTGATTTACTGTAGTTTTTGATGCTATTTTACATTTCATATTTACACTTAATCCGCAGCTGAACTTCGACAGAAACAGTCGCTACTGGAAGCACTCCAACAAGCCGTGAAACTACAAAAAGACGCGATCCTCCTCCAACAACAACAGCAGCAGCAGCAGCAAGCCAAGACGGAACCACCTCAAAACACTCTGAGAAACTTCTTGTCCAACTCATCCTCGTCTGGTCCTGTAAAGCGCATTCCTCTGACTCCTGTTCCCAATACCAACTCGGTTGTCACAAACAGTGTTGTTACTAACAACAGTACGACAACAAATTCGGCTGGACAGACCCTAACTAAAGGTTTGGTTTAGAGCTTATCCCTCATATTTAGATGATAAAGTGGTGTTTTCAACTTTCAAAATTTAGAGTAAGGGGTAAGCGGCAGGTGAGTAGATTTGTGATCCAAATTGTAAAAAGTAATCATATCAGCAGCTCCTGTACCGAGAAGAATAGCTCTTGTACCGATAAAGAACGTCTCTGCTACTCCCATAAACATCGAAGATAGCAACTAGCGAGTTCAGAACATATTCATATTGGAGGCGTGATGGATGTAGATTAGCTGCTTCACGTTCTTGTTTTTGGTGTGAAATCAGCTGTACTATTTTAATTTTCATTGCATTTCATTTAAAATTAGATTACGTTTAATTAGATTAAAGAACTTCGTAGATTTAAGACAGGATTGTTGCGCCGGAACTTTTGAATTGGCAGTTAAATTTTTGTTTTATCAGCGTATCATGAGTCACAACCTTAGACATGATTATGAATTGTAAATTTGATTGGTTGGTCTAATTACCAATTGTACTTAAACATCGCCTTTTCCTATCGTATCATTTCGACATAATTTCTATTCAAAAATGTTAGAAATGGGTACAAATTCATCATTTCAATCACACCGCGAATACGATAGAAAACAAGTGAAACAATTTTCATTATCTTTTGCTAAAACAAGCCATATAAAGTTTTATTTTCGTAGCGAATAAATGAACTGGCAGCAAGCACATTTACATATACGTAAAACAAAATGTCTTTATCCACGATTCATCTTCATTAAGACTGCATTTTTCAAAGTAATGTACAATAACCAGTATTAAATCTGAGTTTGATATATAATAGTTTTAGGATGTACACGACAGGGCGTGACTTAAGTCACTTCAAATACATAAAACGTGTTGATACAAAAAGCAGTACAAATCTTTCCTGAAGATTTCCTTGCACAAAATATGTCAGCTAGCTGGATTAAAGACCTAACGACGAATTAAAAATAAATAGCTGCAGAGCTATAAAAACAATCAGTAAACACATGTATTAACGAACAGTTAACTAAATTCTTCAATTCCACCTTTAATTACAACCTAAGCCACCTTCTTAAACTATGTCAGTTAGAATCTCCCAGCTATCATCTGTGCCAATCTCTGCTCACATAAAATCCATTTGATTCTGTGAAACAAATAATCCTATCATCTGAAAATCCTCCAAAGTACCCTAATATCACACGAGTGTACTCTGCCCCTTAGCCGATAGTTTCGTCATCATCTGCCTGGCAAACTCCGTAGCCGGATCTTGGGGTGGAGATATGACGCGGTCTAAAGTCGGAGAGTACACCATCCTCCGCTGGTCTGGCGTCGGCGATCTGGCGGTGGGGTGTTGATTAGTTTACATCCAGCTCTGATCTTGTCATCGTGGCCAAACAAGGGGCCCTATTAAGCTCGATAATAACCGCAGTAACTGATTATCGAATTTCATTATTTTCCTTGGCAGATTAGTAACAATCTGTACGCAGAATTACGAAATTTATATGGTGTACCTCATGAGCGGACTTAGAGGACTGTTGTGCTGTCGTTCTAGCATGTAGTCACTGTCGCTTCTGTGGTGACGAGAGAGGGAACCCTGTGTGAAAGTGGAATTTCAGAAATTCGAGAAGAGGCCATGTTGTAACTGACATTTGACACGACCAGGAGCCAAGTTAGATCATCCCCATGAGGTAATACGTTTAGCAGATGTACCAACCTGAGAACAGTAACTTTGGGGCATCTGTTCTTCGTGACGTGAGCATTCTGAACCGTCTCTTTCTGTTCTAAGGAGGGTTTGTTAAAGCGGAGAGGTAAAGTTCACCCTAGTTCAAAGTTGTAGAGTTCAACTCTGGATCCCTCTAAGAACAATTTGCAGTACTAAGTATGAACACCTGAACTGCACATTTAATTACCTCTCGGGGAGAGATTTGTGTCCGCTGTTAGACCGCTGTCTGGCGCCGCCCATCTTGAATTTCCGAGCAGCGTCCAGTCGACGTTCGATATCTAGCATCTTCAACTGTAAAGAAAAATATTTTTGTTTATCAAGAAAACATTGGGTTATAAATTATACAATGCGCTTGGTTTTCTCCGTAATGGCAAATGTACATCGTTGTTCTAATAGTTTAATAAAGCTGAAAGCATCAGTTTGGGTAAAAAGATGAAGATTTTGGTTGAACCGACAAATAAATAAACGCGCGTGAGACCGCCATAATTGACCCCATGGCGCATCTATCTTAATCGTTTGTCGTGCGCGCCAACACAACAGTTGGTTTAAAATACGGCCCCAGGGGCTCCTGGTTCTACTGCGGGGGATGCCAGGCGCGGCCCGCGTTGCGTCTTCAACGCGTCACAGGCATTATGTTCATTTACCTGTGCTCTTTGGGCCGCTTGTAACCGTTCTTTCTTGATGCTCTTTTCGATACCCTTCTCTTTGGACAATCTGACTGCCGCGCTGATAATCTTGCACTGTATCTCGTACTCTAGCTCAAGTCGTGACACCTGTTAAATGAGACTAATTAAGAGGAATTTACATACCACAGCAAGGAAGTTACACATGGCCCCGTAACTGGGGGTATACATTGCACATAATACCCAACATCTAGTGAAATAAAGTCGCTCATTGCAATCTGGACATTAAATTCAGTAAGTACTTCCTTGCTGGTGCATTTCTACATCTCCATCGGTGGAATTAGATCATTTTAACTAACACCAACTTTACTTTTATTTTGGGTTCCCGGTAAAAGTTATTGTCTGGTATGTGGCCATCGGATGCGAGATATATTCTATACTTTAGTACATACCATTGAGTTAATCCTAATACAATTCTGCAGTGTATAGTATTAGACTTGAGTGAATCAATAAAATAACAATGTGTTATTCCGGATATATTTGTGTACAGCGTAGGCAAAGCTCTAATTGGAAAATTAACAGTCTCACACATTATCAGAAGTATGCCTTTAACCACACGTGTAACAGTGAGTTTGGTATTTGAGCAATGCAGAGGGATATAAGGGCATTGCCATGTATAGAAAAATTCGGGAATGAGGAATGTTTGGAACTCACTACATCGAAAGGGAGAGGGTCACTAGCAATGGGATACGACGTAGCGACAGTTGGCGCACTAGAGTTCTCGCACTCTACAGAACCTCGTATGTCTGCTTCCTCACAGTCCAGTACTGATAACGTCGTCTGGAGTTGAGATTTCCGCTCGAGGAGAACTTTGCGCTGTTCCAGTAAAGCCTCCCAAAGTTCATCAGCTGCTGCAGATCCCGGCCTTCCAGCTCCAAAACCAAAGTTAACACTGTCTTCTGATTTACCTGAAGAAGCCACTTCTTAAATACTAGCCAGATAATTTGTTGGCACAAAGCCAATAAAACATAAACTTGAGAAGCCTGTAAAACCCACCAAAGGAAAGAAAGCTCGACTGCAATATTATACGTGTATCGTGTAATGTAATAATGTATGTCTGGTACTAATTAGAAAATGAATCATTGCATGTTTGAAGTGAGAGAAATAACATGCTAAACTAACTGTCAGAAAATGTGCTTCTTTCTGGATAACCTGAGATTGTAGGTGTTTAGCGAACATCATAACACAGGACGTCTCTAATTAAAACTTTATACATGTAAGTGTTACAGTTTACAGCTAGTAATAAGAATGTCACATGTTCTCACATCATTACATTATGAGGCTGCCCGGCCTGGACCGTCTGATGTTGTGCTTTGTGGACATGTCTTCACGTTGAGAGGTATTTCTCAAGACTAATTACTGATAAATGTCAGCTTTTTCTTCGTACGTGATATGGGGAGAGTATTTTAAACTTCTCCCAGAAAAGAGAAACACAAAATAAACCGACCTATAGAGTCGAGACTCATTACACTTGTGGACAACTCCGCGACAATGTCGTTCAGAGACCGAGCGTTGTTGTACTTGATCTTGGAACTGTTGTTAACCTGCAAGTACTACGTGATACGGGTCAAGCTCTCCGCTTATCACACATTAAATCATTACAGCAGATGTATCATGTCATTGTCCATTTCTTTGTGTAGATATACGACTGTGATCGTTTTTTAGGTTTACCAGCAGAAGACCTTAATCAAACTGGGGCGATTTTACCGAGAAAATATATCTGTTGACCAAATTAACGACTGTTTAGTGTACACAAGAACTAATAGTCACAGACGAATTACACTCGCATCTCATGCTTGCAGATGGAGTGCTAATGTAAAATGAGACCATGACGCAAATGAAGAAAACGTTCCCATTCGAACATGAATTTATCGCCTTATTTGGAGGACATTTGAAGTTTTATAGACTCTCTGACTGTACGTGCTGTCGTGCTGTAAAAGTAAGGATGCAATAATCTCGACACACCGCATTTCTAGATGTAATAATATAGTGTAGCAAGCAAATATCCCTGATTGCACTGCGATAGCAACTTGAAAGATTCAACAATTTGACTATAATTGGAATACGCCCCTGGGATATAACAATAATGTAAACCATATTGGTAGCTCTCATTATCGTATATAGAAATACCACCATCTTGATTCAAAGATGGGGAATATTGTGCACATTTCTCTGTGAAGGCTGACCAAAATTGAAAAGAATAAAGTAAAATGAAAATTTATTCACCTTAACAATTGATAATCATCAGAACAATGAAAGCTGAGCCACAAAGTTTAGATTTTATATAAAGAATATGTATCGTTGCCAAATCACAAGATTACGAACCTTTTTCTCAAGATAGAACTGATGTTGATGAACGGCCATCTGCCACATGCTCTTAACAAGCTTGTTGTTAGGACTGTACCATGCGTGCATGAGAACGGAACTGTATTGCTTGTGTTGCACTGCACTTTGTGACTTGCTACCCTGGTTTATCTGAGGTAAAGGTGAAGTGTGAGGGATTACAGGGGGTGCTGGGCAAGATACCTTCAGTGTACAGGGCACTTACTTTTTAGCATGTGTCATGTGGTAACGTTTTAAATCAAGACATTTTTATTCGCTCAATATCTAGTTTTTTGTATATTTTAAACGAAGGGCGATCTAGATTCAAATGGTTAGAAACCTATTCCAATACCGAATACCGCAGCAGGCGGATAAGAGTAAAGCAAAGCTGCCGCGGAGTTATTTGGCAGTGACACAATTAGTGCTCTGCAGTATTGTATCTCATTATTACTATTGGTGGGATAACTGTGACTAACCACTGACCACAATAGCACACTGATATGTATCTCAGATAGGCTACCTAGTTAGTCTAATCAAATGTGTCTGTCCTGCGTCCCATTGGCATTCTAAGTCTTCATTGTCATGCCGACATTGGCTGCTCTCAAGAGGCATGTAGAGCTTTCAACACAGAAGTCTGGATTGTAGACGGTACGGTTAATACTTAATACTTTAAGGAATTATTGACTGCCTTTCAAAAAATCACGTTATATTGTGTTCAATACTATTTATAAGCAAGATTTCAATTACAAATCTATGGGACAATTCAATTACTACTGTCGAATTTTAGTACATCAAAATCCAGAAGCCAAATCGGATAAACAGCCTTAAATTTGATTCTATAGTCTATCATCACCGAATGTCATGAAATTCCGCTTGGAATAACAGCTCTTTTAAACATCATTCGTTGAAAAGTCGCGAAATGTGCAAACATACCAGCCTAATTGATCGGTATAACAATGAAACAGAACATTTAAAGAAAACAAAGTCAATAACACAGTTCAAATAGAGCTTTACAAGACTATAACACAACACAGAACACACAGTCGCGAACTGAACTAGTACATGCTGTCTGTTGTACATTTCCTTACCTCGATACTGAACTTCTTGTCCCGAAAGTAAACGTTATCCAGCTCATTCCATTTAAACAGCTGTATTGGGTTGTAGGTGTCCTGTAGAGCGTACTGCGCGATACCGCGCGGCGACATTCCTATCCACCACGGCACTCCATTCTTGTCTTTCACCTGAGAAAAAAAGTTAAAGATTCTAAGAGATTTGGATTTGAACTTCTCAAATCATTCACATTGAACAATTGTAACTTTGGCTAATAGTTGGAGGTTATAACGTGGAAATGCTGAAATATATTCAACAATTACAGACATATCCAAGGTAGCCACTGGACAACTCACAAATCTGACTAAACACATGCGTCCAAGTTGCGACATAATTACAACATAATTACGATAAAATAGTATAATTAGGCGAAGTTCCCTCCTGCCAATGACCTGGTAAAGATGAACTCCGTATCCCTTCAGCTCGGTAGCCTTGTTGAGGTAGTTAATTATAGACTTTCCACGGCTCCAGCCTTGAAGAATCTTGTAATGATGTAACACCTGCAATGAAAGGAGGGTTGCACAACGTCTTATCACGTGTATTGTTCCAATGTAACCTACATGATGTTCTAGACATAGTAACATGTAGTGACTTTCACGCTAGTACCCC
>JH155348.1:134208-149854 GCA_000226015.1 Mnemiopsis leidyi | reverse complement strand
ACCTACTACTATATATATATATATATATATATATAGATATATGCTCCACAAAGTGGGGGGTAATACATGCACGTTGTTCCGTTAGTAGATAATAGAATTGACACATACACTACTGTACCTTGTGTCATATCACAGTGCTAGCTCCAAATTTCTGATTTGATAAAAACAACTAAAAATTAGCAAACTGTTGTTGTAATAGTGAGGTTTCCCTGGATGTTGTACTCAAAATTATGCAGCATTCCAATGTTTTGACATATTATGTGATTCCTGAAACCCGCCACTTTACACAAAAGTGAAAGGTTTCAAGCCACAAACATTGCCATCAACAAATTTTACGTTGCTCCTGCTGGAAATGTATTAGTGATTACTCCATCACAATCCTTCAAATCAATCTCATATTTGCTGTAGTGTGACGGAAAACAGTTTTGTCACGTATAAAGAAAGAGCTGATCTAGAAGTTGCTAGTTACTGGTTCTTTAGGTGAGAGTATTACTGTAACTAGTCTCATATTTGCTGTAGTGTGACGGAAAACAGTTTTGTCACCTATAAAGAAAGAGCTGATCTAGAAGTTGCTAGTTACTGGTTCTTTAGGTGAGAGTATTACTGTAACTAGTCTCATATTTGCTGTAGTGTGACGGAAAACAGTTTTGTCACGTTTAGAGAAAGAGTTGATCTAGAAGTTGCTAGTTACTGGTTCTCTAGGTGAGAGTATTACTGTAACTTGTCGTGTTGGACACAGCCAGATTCAGCCAAGGTGTTTACTGTACGGTTGTGTGTAATTAGTCTCGTTAACACATTAAAGAGGTAATTATCACCAGCACAGTAGTCACTCATGTTTTATCAGCAAAGTTTACAGTCAATTACTGTTCTGGCAAAAATTTTAGCGCCTCATATCTTGAGAAGATTCCTACCTCTTTGGATGGAAAAGAAACAGGACATGAATAATATATAGCAAATTGATTACTGTTTCTGGAATATTCTTTTTGGTTTTCCAGTTATACAGTATCTATTTTTTATCTTTCGTAAAGACGATCACTGCATTTCAAATAAGAACTAAGTTCAAAAATTATTAACCGATACGAAATTTTAATCAAACAGTGCTATAAACGGAAAATTTTTATACTGAAGAAATTTGATGCCTGAAGCGATTTGCCATGCTAAATATATTTCGAAATTTGATACAGAGAACTCTGAGCGCAACCAAATAAAGATTTAGCTGAAAAAGAAGGCGGTTGTGTTGATTATACAGTGTGTCTCTTATATCTATCAAAAATTCAAAAGTTTTATAAAATTTAGTTAATCAGGGAAGAAAAGGAGTTATACAGTATCAGCCGAGTTGCTGCCAGAGTGTTATCTTATAGATAACTGGATAATTTAGCTGCTTCAAATATAAAAACTATCAGAACTGACATCCTAGGGGCGTGTTCATGTAACAGTACTATCTCTGTTCGCTTCTCTTAATGATTGTACCTCAAGATAGGAGCTTGAAGGTGCCCCAGGGGACAGCAGGTTGTACTTGGTAAGTGTCTTCATAGCTGCTTCCTCTGTAGTGAAGTCACCACGTATCTCCTGAAGAGCTAAAGCTGCTAACTTGTACGCTAGATCTTTCTCACACTGCAGCCTCTCATTGTACACTGCTTCTCTAGCCTGCATGTTGTGGTGATATTTTGAAAGAATATATAGATAGATTACATAATGACATTTTCGATTTTGTAATAACTTAATAATGCATAGTGCACCATTCTGAAGAACGTTCTAGTTGCAACTACAAAACTCTTTGGAGCTATATATTTCGACTTGGCTTAACAATCAACATCAAAGTCAACACAATCCGATAACATGTAAATATTAGAAGATTTGTTTCTTGGAAATACCTGAAGGTAGAATTGCTCCACAGTTGTGGGGTCATGTAGCCAGCATATGTTGTCAATGTAGAACTTAACAGCAAAGTGAATCACAATATTTCCATTGCTTCTTGGCAGTTCATGCTCCCCCTGAATGAAAGGCAATATTGATTCATTTGACCAATGATTAAAACAATAACCAATTTTGGTTCAAAAAAACCTTTTTTTAGCAAAATTCTCTACAAGCTTAAGTCTGTTTAAAGTTAAATACTTTAATATGCAAACCAATCGCTTTTCGAGAGCAATCCATTCCCGATATTTGCCAGGCTCACTTATGTAACAAAGGCCAAAGTACTCTCTTTCTTGGATACCCAAGTAGGATATGACGCAATCAAACAGTTCCTCAGTAAGTGTTTTGCTGTTTAACTTGCAGGAGTACTGCCTCCCATCAAGAAGTAGGACAATGTATGTGTTGTTACTTGACGCCATCTTAATACCTTTGAAAATATTTGTTTAGAAGAAAATATAATAATTCCATTTATCTATTAAAATCATCTACAGAACTACAAGCAAAGCGGCAGAATGACATGTTTATTGAGAGGCTGTGAAAATCATTTTATTTTTCCCTATCTTGCCATTTGGGCCCTTCGGGCCCAAATGGCAACATTGTTTTGATACCTTTTGTGCACGTGCACAAAAAGTACAAAACAAGGGTTGGCGATCGACAGCGCAATTTTGAAATATTAGCCCAAAAAGTGCCCGTCCATACGTCCGCCCACACCTTCTTTTATCAAAGTTAATCATGTATGATCAGGCCGCAGAATGTATTCCACATCATGAAATGTATACATAATTGCCTCGCAACAACAACAACAAGATGTACGATCAGACAAGAAAAACAAGAAAAAGAAAAAGTAAAGTTACGTTGTATTGAGTAATTTGTTTAATGACAGATGACAGATTAAGAAACGAACGCATAAGCACGATTTTAACCTCAGCTACAAACAAACCCTTTTAACGCCCAATCCACGCCATAAGCATAAATAATAAATAAATAAATAAATAATAAATTATGATGCCAGCATCATCACACATAATCACTCAAAATATCTAAATAAATTTAAAATTGATAAAATCAAAAAAGGTATGAAAAATCTAATGAATGTTTATAAATCTCTTCTGAGCTACAATAGGATTATCCTTTAGATAGATATTATGCTTTAACTTATTCTCCAAATAATTTACACCTTCTATTTTATTTAAAACTTCATCAGAGATTTCCCAAAAATTTCCTACACAACATATTCCTAAAGCTTTAGTTTTACACTTAAACACTTCTAAATTGGATTTAAGAACGTTTAAACTAGATGAAATCTTTACCTCAATAGGTAACTTATTCCATATTAACATAACCCTATCATTAAAAAAATTTCTTCTGATTCGATTGATCTTTGAATCTTCACTCTTTCCCGGTTTACAAATTACATTTAATCCAGATCTACTAAAATTTAAAACACCACTTAACTGTGATAAACCTTGGCTAGCTTTGTAAACTTCAATCGGGTCACCTCTCGAACGTCTCTCAGCGAGAGTGGACAGCTGCAGAATCTGCAGCTAAATAAATTATGAAGGCAGCACATAAAATACAATACTGACGACTTCATGCAGAGCTGAATTAAGATATTTTAATCAAATGATGGAAAGAACGTGCAATTGTGTCTAAACTTTCATGTGCAGCATGGAAATTTTCAATTGACTCCAGATCTTAATTGACACCAGATCTTAAAACTCCAGATAACTGGGATAAACCTTGGCTAGCTTTTCAAACTTCAATCAGATCACCTCTCAAACACCTCTCAGCGAATTTAAAAACGTTTAAACTAGAAGAAATCTCAACCTTTATAGGTAACTTATTCCATATAAGCATAACCCTATCATTAAAAAAATTTCTCCTGATTCGATTGATCTTTGAATCTTTACTCTTTCCCGGTTTACAAAGTACATTTAATCCAGATCTACTAAAATTTAAAACACCACTTAACTGTGATAAACCTTGGCTAGCTTTGTAAACTTCAATCAGGTCACCTCTCGAACGTCTCTCATCGAGAGTGGGCAGTTGCAGAACCTGCAGCCTCACAGAGTAAGAAAGCAGGCCTCTCAGAGTAAGGAAGCAGGCCTACCCCTATATAATCTCGTCAAAATTATTTATATCACCATTTTGCCGGAAGAGCAAAATTTTGTTTTTAAGTCTAATCCGACGAAAATATTTTAAAGGCTACTGACTCGGTGCAGTGGACAAAGCAGTTTGAGGGCAGGAAGGAAATATAAAGAATTTCTTCACCAGGTCTTTATATCGCGATAATGCATCAGTGAAATAACAGTTATGCACAGTCAGAAGAAAAAGTTTGAGCGTGCTCTCTTTAAAAGACTGTCTGAAATATCTAACATCAATTTTTGTTTATATTCATTACAAATCTATTTCAACAAATAATCATAAAGAGCAGAGTATGTAAATTTTGAAAACCCTAAAATAAGCAAGAATTTGTCTGACTTTTTCCGACCCTTATTCGAGAAAATAAAAAGTAGTTCATGTAAATTTTAATAATAACCCTTATCTAAAATATTTCTTAAATGGAGTTGAACTTGAAGCGTCAGCACAAGAAAAGATTTTGGGTTATTACCCATAACTCCCTCTTTTGGAATGAACAGATAAAAACATCTGTATCACAAGCAAATCAGATGATTTGCTGTGTTGTTGAGAATTTTGTTAATAAAGATGAGAATGTTATGCTAGCTATTTACAACACTTTTTAGACCCCATCTTGATTACTGGGCGCTGAGGTCCCCAGGCCTAGGCAACATCTTGAGTATTGTGTTCAATTTTTGAATCCAGTAGCGGCTCAATTGGGCAACTGTTTTGGAGCTGGAGAGCGTCCAGAGGCGGTATACCAGTCTAATTGATGAGATGGGAACTCTTCCCTACCGCCGACGACTGAAAGACCTCAATTTGACAGCGCTTGCTAAGCGGCGAATACGTGGTCAACGGGCGATGCGCGTCTAGAATTTCTTCGCCAGGCCAGAAATGCGTGACAGCGCGTGATGGCCGCGACAGTAGGTTATCAACCTACAAATACGTGGGGACCTTATCGAACCTTTTAAAGCAACTAGCGGTTTGACTGACTATGGATCAGGTTTATTTAATTTATCCGGCGCTGGCAAAGCAATTCAGAAGACTGAGCTGTCCCCAGGCAATATTTAATTTGAGCAGATAATGTAAGTTGCCTTGCGTTGCGGCAGCACCGGTCAGGCAACGTCTGACAAGTTGTAATCAACGGGCGATGCGCGTCTAGAATTTCTTCGAAATTCATGTCGCCAGGCCAGAAATGCGTGACAGCGCGTGATGGCCGCGACAGTAGGTTATCAACCTACAAAGTTGTAAGTGTGTTACTAAAGTAAATGGTAAAGAATCTAAAGTGTTCTTTTCTCCCGGAGCGAGTTATTCCATTCGTAACAAGCTCCCTCAAGAAGTAAAAAAATTTACAAATGTTTTAAGCTTTAAAATGCGCGTTTAGAGAGTTTAATTTTAAAAAAGAGATTATATCTAAAATGCAGTAAAAGTTGTTTTACTTTTGGAATTGGTTTACGGGGCGTATCGCGGCTCTCTCTACGTTTCCCTTTGACGAGATTATATCCGTCTAACGTTCTTTAGCTGCGTGAGTCGGGTACTATCACCGCGACAACGTTTCCCTCCGCAAAGCAACAATTAGCCTGAGGTTTGTAGGTTGATAACCTACTGTCGCGGCCATCACGCGCTGTCACGCATTTCTGGCCTGGCGACATGAATTTCGAAGAAATTCTAGACGCGCATCGCCCGTTGAGCCTGAGGTCCCCAAGCAGGCAAGAATTGGCCCAATGAAGTTTAAGGAAAAATTGAAGTTCACAGTAGACAGGTGGTGATCTATTGCGCACGTAAATTGTCGAATTTCGCGCGCGCCGCGGCGCCGCGAATGTCATAATGCAGACCCCATATACTGTAACCATATTTAAATTTGCGCGCAGTTCAGGATTGAATATTGAATAACTATTAATGTATTAAACGCACGCGCATGGATACTTGCATGGATTGCTCTAGAGACAATGCGTAAGCACCTGGTAAGGTAAACTGCATGGCTGCACCGATGTTGTGACGCTGTTAACAAATTTGTCGCGGTGATACCCGACTCACACAGCTAGTAGCCCTGAGGGTCGGAGCATAGAGGCGCCTGTTAATGTCTCGCCAGACAGACCTTAGTTCAAGTTATCAGTTCTTTGATTTAAGTATCCGTTCGGTTTGAGGGCCGCATTTGATGACGTTATTATAATGTGTGCTTATCGATGCTAACAAACAACAAATAACAACATAATTCGCCGACGTAGTGTAATTAAGGTAATATATCAAGATATCCTGCTCAAATTTTTGATGTAACTCGTACTCGGCCATAGAACTATCCTTTTGACAACTAGCTGTGCGATTTTGGCTAGATTTTTGATCTTTGGAAACTTGTTAATGAAACAAATGGTTAATGAAACAAATGGTTAATTTTATTTGCAGTGCAATCAATAAATATGATATTATAGAATATATCACCATCAAAGATAGCACCCACTTAATGCATGCTTTTAAATACCTAATGTTTTGGGCCCGTGGTAAATTAGCAAACCGATAAATCAAACCTAAGATAATGTTCTTCACAAAGGCTTAGCCAGTAAAAATGCATAATTTGGCTTTTATTAACCTCTTCTAATTCTTGAAGTTGAGATATTTGCTTGACAATTTCACAGAAAATTTGCTTGAATGTGATTCCAATTAAATTGAATGTGATCGGCTCTAAAAGCTTCATGCAAAAGTATCTAGGCCCAGTCTTACTGTCCTTAGCAGAAAAATTGGTTAGAATCGCGTTTTAACATTTAAGGTCGATTTCGGGATATGAATGAGTAATACCACTGGATTGTAATTACTATACCGGTGGTATTACTATGGTGTAATTACTATATAAATTTTACTGAAGAATTAGCAAATTGATACAACTGAAGTTGAATAATATACGGTAATACCACTATTGGTAGTGCTATTACCATATTAATACCGCGAGCTTGCGAGTGGTATTCATGCAATAAATTCACGAGCTTGCGAGTGGATTTATTGAAGTAATTTCACGAGCTTGTGAGTGGAATTACGTATGGTAATTGCAATACCAATAGTGGTAATACTGTATTATTCAACTGCGTTGTTATTAACAGCTGGGGTAAAATGAAAAATTTCAAGTAAATATCTCAAGCTCTCAAGAATTGAAAGAGGAAAAGTATAGCGAAATCAAGCATTTTACTAGTTCAGTCCACATAAGGCATAGTTTTGACCATTTGTTCACTTATTCAAACCGTTGTCAGGAAAATTATCAAAAATTTGAGAGCCCCCTATCTTACTGATGATTTAAAAAAGATAAAGTGGATGGTTTACTTAACCCGGCCCGAATATAGTAAGATCCTTGAGCCCCGCAACCAATAGGTTACCATATCTAGTGTCACGTGTCATCTCCCCACCAATTACAGGGAAGGAGCCCTGAGGGTCGCCTGTTAATGTGTTGCCAGACAGCCTAAAGTATAAGTTATCAGTTTTTTTGATTTCAGTATCCGTTCAGTTTGAGGGCTGTATTTTGATGACGAGATTATGTGTGCTTGTCGATGCTAAAAAATAGCAACATAATTCGCCGACGTAGTATAATTAAGGTCACATCTCAAGATATCCTGCTCAAATTTTTGCTGTAACTCCATAGAACTATTCGTTTGACAACAAGCTGTGCGATTTTGGCTGAAATTTTTGATCTGTGGAAACTTGTTCTTCACAGAGGCTTAGCCAGTAAAAATTCATGATTTGGCTTTTGATAACCTCTTCTAATTCTTGAAGTTGAGATATTTACTTGACATTTTCGCAAAAAATTTGCTTGACTGTGATCTAATTGAATTGAATGTAATCGTGTCATGCTAAAGTATCTACCACAAGGGCAGATATACATTGAAACGAAATCTGAAGTTAATTTTGGCCCAGTCTTACTGTCCTAAGCAGAAAAAATTGGTTTGAATAACGTTTTAAGGTCGATTTCGGGATATGAATTAGTAATACCAATGGAGTGTAATTACTATTATAATGGTATTACTAAAGTAATACCACTCCAGTGGTATTACTACGGTGTAATTACTATATTAATTTTACTGAAAAATTAGCAAAGTAATACAACTGAAGTTGAATAATAAGAAAAATCAAGTATTGTCTATTATAGCTTTGGAGTTACTAGACACTAGTTTGGTGCGATTTGTGGCAACTTGTGCCCACTTTTCCTTCTTTGATTTTAAGGGGATTTGAATTTATAGCTTAGCAACTTTTGTACGACCTTATCAGATGGTATTGTAATTGTAATGTGAGGATTTGATATCTGAGTTAACAGTTAAGATGAATCATGACTGTATATTGTAAATTACCTTGATAATATCACTACAACTAAGTGATTGTTTCTATTCACCTTGTAGCAATGACATGAAGGGACTATGCTAGGAGATCGGAGAAGAAAGAAAAGTACTGCAGAAGATAGAATCTAGCCCAGTTATAGGCAGAAGGCAGAATCTAGCAGAAGAAAAGAAAGTATAAGGCAGGGTCTAGCCCATACCTAGGCAGAAGGCAGAGCCTAGCTAGAGAAGATCCACAGGGGATATCAAAGGCATGTCCTAGTGGTAAGTTATTTAGACAAAATTTATTATTTGATGACCTTGGTAATTTAGGAATCCGATCCAAGTGTTTCAGAGTTTTAGTTAGTTTATAGGATTGAATTGAATTGAACATTAAGATTCGTGACTGTAGCACCAGGGTAGGAGAAAACATGCGCAGTTTGACTCTTAGAAGATAATTTACTGCTATCAAGTTTATTAAACATACTAGAACTGATGTAGACACTGGTGCTAGATGTGTGATCTGCTCCTATGATATTGCTCTCTTGGCAAGCAGGTTCCTTGGTAGTACGGCAGTTGGTACCACAGGATTTGCTTTCAGTCGAGGGGCATGCTTGGACTGAGACACTGGGTTTAATTATTGCCATGAAGGGAGTTTGAGTAGTACCATCTGCAACTGCATTTTTTGCACACAATTTTGGATGTTCCATGGTGGTTTGAACAGTGGTACCCAAGCTGGAAGCTGTTTGAGAATTACAACCTATCAGCCTAAGAGTGATGCTGATTCGCATATTCCTGGTATTGTCTTTAGGACCACAGTGCTTAAACTGATCTTATGACGTCCTAGTCATACAAAGTGTATCACCATGGTCGAGTCTAATCTCAGAGTTTATATTTGATGTTGGGTTTTTGGACCGAAACTTGATGTTTCTTTTTCACCAAAAGAGATAGTGCAAATTTCTGAGTTACTTGAGATGTCCTTTTCGTTATAAGAATGAAATGGAATGAACTGTTCTCCATTGCAATAATTTGTAACCATAGCAGAGTTAAACTCAAAGTTTTGAAAGTGCTTGCTCACTTCACTGAGAATATGTTCTAAATATGGGTTTTCCAGTGTCGGTATGGGTTTGTTAGACCCCCGTGAATAGCTGTATTAATAATTGCCATAGTAGGAAAGAGCTCTGGACTTAAAATTGAGGGAGTATTTAGTCTCACTATCTAGTGTTGAGGTGTCCATGGATTTAAGCACCCCCAGGTACGATCTATGATAGGGACTGTTGATGAATCAGATGTTGATATTAGCTTGAAGTTGGGCAGGGGAATGATGTTCACAAGACTCGTGAAGTGTGTCCTTATTCAGATGAACAGTGTCGTCATGAGAGAGACATAAGAAAGAGTCATAAACATTTTCATCTTCATGCATGCTTGCTTGAGCATATTTTGTGAGTATCGCAATTTGACATCGCAGTAGCTCTATTTCAAGTACCTTTTTTGGTGAAAAACAAGTTCTAGTGAAAAGCAGGTTTCAGATAGTTAAGTTTGGATGGTGAAGAATTGATGAGGTGTTGTGTGTGTCAGCTTTTAGAGATGTGACATAGTCCTTGACATGTACTGCCTGGGATATTAGCAGTACATTTATTGAGGAGGTTAGGTCCTTCGGTTTTCACCTCGGGTTCCTCAATAAATGTATTTAATTTGTATAGAGTTGAAATAGTTTATGTATTTAGTTTATGTATTTAGTTTATGTATTTAGTTAAGAGTAGTCTTTCTTTCTAAAATGTGTATACTTATGTTTACTGTGACTGAAGTTGTTGTGTGTTCAGGTTCTGTTTTATCGACAGTTTGGTTTTGGGAAATTGTGTAGAAGTCTACGGGATACGGGTACGGTTTGTTAAGAGGGACAGTTCATCAGAGTGAAAGTCTCCAGAGTCAGAGTACGGGTTACCAGCAGCAGTTATTTTTGAGTGAGTGACATTTACACCAAATGATGTCCAAGTTTCACCAATTTGAAGTTAAAGTTTAAAGTCACGTATGACGACGTTATTATACATTGTAAGTTACATATTGAAGAGACAATTTAGTGAAGATTTAGTATTATAATTTAGTATTACAATTTAGTATTACAACTTAGAGTCAGAGTAGAGTTTCACCTTTCAGTTAGTTCGTGTTTTCTTTAGTTCAGTAGTAGTAGTTCTTAGCAGTAGTTAGTAGTATCTAGTGTAGTAGTGTGTTATTCTTTTACGTGAGTTTGTATTTAGTATTTTCTTATTAGCTGTGTGACTGATTGGGCTGTGTGATGTGATCCCCCGGGTACTCAGATTCCAAGGTTCCCAGTTGTCGGCCACCGGATAAATCCTGTACCAATCACAGCTAGGTGGCCTGGATTGCCTGCCTCGGACGGGTTTCAAACACCCGGTCTTCGGCGTGGGAAGCTTATTTGACTTATTTGCACCTATGAATACAGCTCCAACAAAATTATCATCATAAGCTAGAGACTTTAACAACTTAGGGTAAACTCAATCCGGACCTGAGCTCTTGAAAATATTAAGTTTTAAAAGTTGCTTCTTAACATCATAACCTCAGGATGTGTAAGTACAATCTTTGATAGTAGGTTTTATTTCTGATAGCAACAAGTAGTTATTAAGTCTCATTCTTCAAATTTAGAAACTTTGTTGATTTTCTCTGTAGACTTGAAAATGCGTTTTTTTAGAAAATTGAGAAAATAGTTTGAAACTATTTAAAAAAAACAATCTTCAAGTTTCCATTGAGAATTTAGTGCTGTATTGGGGTTCAAGAAAGTCGTTGTTAGCCAGAAGCATAATGGTCCTAAATCTAAGCCTCTGGCAGTGCCTGCTAGCAGCTGTTGGCAGAACTCTCCTAATAATAGTGTCGATCTTGTCACCGATAGGACTTTTAACCTTTTCATAATTTATTTTGTTGATTAAAGATATTTGAATTTGAAATTTTGTTTTACTCTAAATATTTTGTTTTACTGTGATTTAAAAAATTATGATAATAATAAATGTTTTTTATTTTGTATTATACACTGTTCATTTTCTGTAATCTGCCTGTTTATACATCTTGTTCTCTTCTGCCTGTGTACTTACATAGATTTGTATTTACACTTTTTCGTTTTTAGTTCGATCCTCCTTTCCCTAGGGTCAACTGATCTCGGATCAGGGGATTAACGTCCGAAGGCTGGGACCTGTTTTCCTAGGCTAGGACTCCTAGCCATCGAGGCCTCTTGTTGATCAGGGGATTAACTTCCGAAGGCCGGGACCTGTTGTCCTAGCCATCGAGGCCTCTTGTTGAGATATAGTAAAATCAATTTGATTTTAACACCACCATTAAGCATTAAGTATGAGGATGGAAATATAAAGCGTCTGCCTAAGACGTAACTAAGCAGGCGCAATTCTTGTTTTGTTAATTGAAGAGATTTGAATTTAACATTTTGTTTTACTCTGAATATTTTGTTTTACTGTGATTTAAAAAAATATTACCAGTTTTATAAAAATTTGGAATCGTAATAAATCGATGAGATGATGTTCAATTTCGCAAATACTGTCAGATCGGTTCAAAGTTGTGTTTTATAGATTGTATAATACCCAAGTTAATTAAATTATGATTCATTATCGCTTTAGATGGTTTGAGCTGAATCTGTAAGATTTTTACTCTCTATGACTATAAGGCGATTAACAAATGTTTAGTTATTATTATTATTATTATAAGCCATATTGTTTGTTTTGGACATTTTAAACGGCTTTTAACATGCTGTTTCCTGGACTCTGGAGTTGATAGTGCTATGAAGCACAATGATTTTGATTTCCTATGTTACAATCTTCGCTATGAATCTGTCTTCTAAGACTTATATCTCTAGTTAGGTTTTTGTCTTATTCGACTTTCATGGCGGCATTTTGTCGCTATGTTAGATAGTAATACGACGAAGAATGAAATTCTCCTTTACTGAAAAAATGCTCTTTTTCTCATTCAGCTGGTATGACAATTAGGCGAGCTTTACACTGGGTGTTTAAAGTTGGTGATAGAGCTGCAACTGTCAACTTTCTACGAGGCATTGGGATGCAGGTTCTTAGACATGAAGAGTTTAAAGAAGGTTGGTTTAAGTGTTTATGTTAATGCTGTGATTGTTTAGGAATTGTCTCCCATGAACTTAAATCAAAATTGAGATATTAAACATGAATGATGACAGCCAATTGCACTATTGTTTTTCAGGTTGTGATGCAGCATGCAATGGGCCTTATCAGGGTCGTTGGAGTAAAACAATGATAGGGTACGGATTTGAAGACTCCAACTTTGTGCTCGAGCTTACTTACAACTATGGTATTGATAAATACGAGTTGGGAAACGATTTTCTTGGATTGCACATAGAGTCAAATCAGGTTTTTGCCTCTGCTGGAGGTGAGAAGACTGCAGATGGATGTTTAGTTTTGAAATCACCTGATGGATATACGTTCCATGTGGAAGACAAAACTGTCCCACCAGCTGGTCCTGTTGCTGGCATTACTCTTGCCTCAACTAACATTCAGAAAACTGTAGAGTTCTGGAACAAAATCCTTGGCCTGACCATCTTTGAGCAATCAGAAAGCATGGCTATACTTGGATTTGACAAATCTCAGGCATTTATCAAGTTTTTGCATCAGCCTGAAATAGAGCATGCTAAAGCCTATGGACGTGTTGCTTTTTCAGTGCCATTTTCTGAACTTGCTGATGCAGAAAAACTAGCTCTCGAAAATGGTCATAAAATTTTAACCCCATTTGTGACCCTTAAAACTGATGGAAAAGCAGACGTTTCAGTTGTCATCTTTGGCGATCCTGACGGTTATGAGATATGTTTTGTTGGAGACGAGGGTTTTAGAGAATTGTCACAGTTTGATCCTGATGGCAGCAAACTTCTGGATCAAGCAATAGCTCAAGACAAAAGCAATGAGTGGTTTGCCAAAAAAGGGATTTCAAAATCATCTGCTTAATGGAATTTTCATCTTTACCTGTTTTTAATTGAAATCAATCAGCTTTTTATACAGTAATTTTGGCAATATTAGCTCAAGTGGCTGGACTGAATAAACCGTGACGCCTTGTAAATATGATGAATCAGATATAATTCTTTTGTTAATTTATTTTGATCTTTCGTTGTAAATCATGCTTTCAATATCACACCTAAACCAATGGCAATCGTCTTTTTTAGTATTTTTTAAGGTCTTCCCATTACAGGAGAGGAGAAATTAAAATTTCTATTGTCAGCATCAATGATAACGTTTATCCACTCATCCTAGAGCATACGTCATTTGATGGAGATTATAGTAGCCCACACTCTATATGTGCATAGATTTATGTAGAAGAAGATTAACACCAAGATAACTTTAATACCCTGCAGCTTAGCCATGGAACCAGATGACAGCACCAACTATCAAGACGATTACTATGGTGACGAATACTATGACGACATGTTTGAGTCAACTCTACACTACTGTATACTCCCAGTTATAGCACAAGTTACTTCTGTCTTTCTCAAGCTCTTTGGTCTGGCAGCAATCGTAAGTTGTAGAATCTTTGTTATTCAATAAACAAAATATTTTTTGCTAAAATGAAAAAGTCGCATTCTGTTTTACTTCTCTAGTTCACCACTTAACATGATAACTTTAATGCACTGCAGCTCAGGCATCGGATGTTAAATTCAACGTATACTTATCATCGGAAAATTTTCTAGATCGTACTCAGAGATCTTGTTGCATTATTCCGAAATATGTGACATTGTCTTCAGGTTTCTATACTGAATCAGTTAAAATGGAAGAAGCTGACCCTGAGTTTAGATACTACTCTTGGAATACTCTGTGCTTTTCTATTCTACCAGTCCAGTACTTTGTTTATAGGTGGGAACTGATTTTCTAAACCATATACCGTAGGGAACATTCTCTACATCGAAATGATTCGGCGGGCGCCGGATCTTTTGCCGCCAGAATACCACGAATGGGATAAAGCGTATCTTTGTTGTTCAGACTTTAGAGACATTAAATTACAACATAGATCAATAACATTAGAAATATTTATTTGGTTGCAGGGAAAAGGAGAAGAAGTATAAACTTTAGTGTAATTGCATTCGTGGTAGTTAATTAAAGTGGTGATATTTCAGCAATCACAGTTGCCATTCTCAAACCTAAAATGTTGATAAAAACGGATAGTTAAATATTCTAGTAAATTACAAAGTTAATACTATAAATCAGAAAAAAGTATTTATCTTTACAAGTAAATCCTAAGCTCAATTCTGTAGTCATGAAACCTAGAAAATAATCTAAATCTGCAGTGATCCTCGTTGTGCTATCGTATGCTGTATTGGTGCTCTTCAGTAGCAGTGGGAAATGTGGTCCTGCCATGATCCTTGTTAACTTAGCATTTGTCTTCATCTGGTGAGTAACTTTACACGTTCCAACTTTTTTTGACTGTTCAAAATAAATAGACTACTAAACTTAACTTATTATTCGGCCATTAAACTGTTTATATTCAAGAATAATTAAATTATTAAGTTAATGTATGCCACAAAAAGTCTTGCAAGATCTCCCCTGGGCCCTGGTACAATAAAAACTCCTATTTGCTAACCCCCCCCCCCCCAGTGAGCTACTGGTAGTTTCCCCCGAACTCTGGCACCAGATTCGCGGTACAATAATCCTTCTCCTCATGAAGACTACCTCGGTTGGATTTGACATTGACGCAGGAGTGCTTGTCCCCCCTGATATTCTTCTTTTCTCTGGTTACAGTCTCTCTCCTGTGTCCCTGGTGTTCGGTCCCTTTGTTACACTCCCTGATTACAGACGCAGCAAAGACTCCAAGTTTGTGAGTAACTTCGCATGTTCACCTCTTTTTTAATGTTAATCACTTAACTCGTTGGACGAAATTTTGTAGTGTGACAATACGACGATGGAATGGAATGTAAGGTCAGGTTACAAAAAGTCGTTGCTCTCTGACAAAATGGAGGAGTGTGTTTTAGAGCCCGCCTGCGAGAACTAAGAAAACAAGAATTGCGGCCGCTTTCACTGTGTCAGGCGACCGCTGAATTTCCCGTATCATGCCGTTGCTTATTGTTATTACAATTCGCGGAATGAGGACTAAAAATACGCAATTCGCATATCGCAAACCACTAACGAGACGTCATTCCGGTCAATTTCATTGTTCTGCACGTGTTAGACGCGCGAATTAATGCCGCCGTTCGATGCAAGATTTAAAAACTACACGCTGCACGCGCAAAGTTTGAACACAATCGCGCGTTTCTTTCATTGTTTGTTTCAAATCTCTTGAGTCTGCATAACGTCGCC